>WNWK01040979.1:0-16696 GCA_009830355.1 Cherax destructor
AAAAATTATTATGTTTAGTAACCACTGAAGTAGTTAATGGTTACGCCTTTCAGTATGGGGATATGGTTGAACTGTTTTTCTAATAACCTCTGCAGTCTGTTCTAGTATTGTTCCATTCACGGGTTTTGTATGGTGTATGGTAGGGGCGGAATTGCATGTATATTCTGAGAAGGTTCAGTGGAGCATGAAAATTTGTAGATTGCCATGTTGTATGTCACCTTGTTGTATAACTGTACAATGAAGTGTAGTTATGGTGCTGGGGTATATGTAAAACCCCTAGTTGTGTTACTACCACCTTCAGGCTAAGACTTTATTTTTTCCCTAGCCGTGTCCTGCGGGACACGACTAGCTTTTGTGAGACTCCGTCTGGAGGTGGGGGTGTTATGGGGTGTTATGGGGGCTATGGAACCCAGCATGTATTGTAGTAATTAAATAACATGAATACCTAATTATATTGAATTAATCAGAAGTACTGCTTAAGATAAGAAAAAATAATTTTTTTTTCGAATATTTTGCGACAACAGGAGAGCACTCAGGATTGAGGGTTGCGACAGTCAAAGGGTTAACAGTAACTTACCGCCTTGGTGCATGGATGTGTGTAGGTCATTATATCCCTTTAGGAACATCGCAAAATACCGTGTGTTGAGTCACAGTTTAACACCCGGGTTAATTAGAGTGAGGGGATGTGTGCCTCGACTCCACGTGAACGTATGCATGACTGAAAAGCTGTGGGCTGGCAGGTTGTGCCCACCTCAAGGAAGTGGTAGTGTGTCATAGATGTATAGGCTTATAGTGAAATTATCATAATACTAAGCTACTTATGTAAAAGGTTGCATATTAGCCTACTGGGGCTTCTTCATTCAGTAAGTCTTAAAATTAAGAGTTGGTAGTATAAATGTGACAATGATGGATGTAAGCTCACATATCATGTTACAGGTCTCCCTTTCTTTCAACTCTAATGTCTCTTAACACCAAAATCCCCAAGACTTAGGAATAACAGGGAATCAATGAAATTCTTGCTTGATTCCCCACAGATCTATGGACTCCAGGAGCCTGAAGGAAAAGGTAAGTCAGGAAGCAGGAGATGGGAGGATGAAAAAGTAAGCTTGTATCTACAATTGGGTGCACATGAGAATAGACTGAGCAGATGAAAAATTGTCAGAGGATCAGGAGGTACTCCTGTTACAAACAACATGCAGTCAAGCTAACCTTCTGGCCAAATATAGCAGGAACAGCATCCTAAGACAGAGAGCAAGACTGAAAGACATGTAGTATTACCAATATTACTGTGTAAATTCAGATGAAGAGGTGATGAAATGGGAATAGCTGAGGGAGTAAGAAAGCAAAAGAGAAGACAGGAGGGAACACTCAGCCCCATGGAACTCCTCTAGGCCCACTTACTACTACTCTCCTTCCTACTCCCTCAAAGGAGGTTCCTTGATGCTGGTGAGGGGCTCTTGATCTAGGGAACTGGATCTGTGCTCCAGTTCCCTGAATTGAGCCTGAATGCCTCCCCCACAAGTGCTGTATAATTCCTATGGGTTTAGTGCTCCCCCATGATAATAATAATTCAGTTGACTAACTTTCAGAATTTCACTGCAGATGTCTTAAAATTATTTTTCAAATCAATATTTTAAAGCAATTAACAATATATAATTTTGTCAAATTATTTAACAAATTAGAGTATTGTGGGTTGAAAAATTTTAAGGAATAAAGATACCGTACTGTGCAAAATTTTAATGGTACTTTTTTGGTAATTACATACAACAAATATATCTTTAAAATAGGTGTCCTAAACAGTGTTAAATAAAAATTGTGCTTCCTATTAAACATATGTTGTATAACTTTAAACTAACATAGTAGTAGAGAATGTACTGCACACTGTATTACCATATACAAAATAAGTAATACTAATACTAAGTAGATCCTTAGTTTTACTTCTCAAAAGTATCACAATTCCTTTGATTTCTTACATGGAGGTTCATCAAGAGTATCTAAATCCTTCAACAAAACTTCTATTGGCAGTTGTAAACTTACACGCATCATTATCTTACTTGGGGCTACCTTGCGTATGTTCACTACTTCATGAATATACTTTCGTAGATCTAAGTTATTTTGCAATTTGGTTTTGGTGGAACACTTCAGGTTTTCTTCAAGACCCATTTCAGTGGTTGTACTTTCAGCTAATATTTCATCTTCCTTATGTGAGACATGTGAATGAGTAGCATAACTAAGCTTTTCAGCTACCTTATTTATGGCAGCATCCTCTGTCACATCATTTGTAAACATGTACACATGAAGAATTGGTAATGATGGATTCTGAGGCAAATCTATATTTTTATAAAGGCCCACAAATGCTGGCAAAAATTCAACTGCCATAGCAGGAAGATTCATAGTGATGTGCACAGTACCACAAAAACTTTTATCTTGCCACTTTTCCAAAAGATCAGCTTTCAACACTGTCTTGATGAATTCACTACCATCTAGATTATAGCATCTGACTCTGTCATTCACTTTGTTTTTTTCACAATTCTTCACTAGAGCATCATATGAATGTGGATTAAGATCATTGGCTAAAACATAACACTTCTTCCGTCCTACTGGAATAGCAAATGGCCCTATACCTGCCATGACATCGTACAGGATGTCCCCATGCTTAAATTTCTTTATTACACGGTCATGTTCGGTCGAGAGTCGGGGGTTCCAGTATACTTTTGAAAAATCCATTGAATATATGCTACCATTTTCTCTGACAGTCACAAGTGTGTCCCCGCTACCTGCCAAAACTTCCATCTCAAAGTTCCTGTAAGTGGAATCAATATTATTTGTTTTGTTGACAACTAAAGAAATACTTGGGATCTTATCCAGAAAAACTTGTCCAATCAAGAATTTATATGGGTGCACATGTTCACGAAGATTGAGATGAAGGATGTGTCCTATTAATGAGTAACTCTGGGCTCCTTCTTGGTTTTCTGGAAGTACAGCCTTCAAAATGTCTTCAGCTTTCCAGCTTTCATAACTTAATACAATTTCTTTGGAAATGAAACTGGCATCATCACAAAATTTCATTAAGTCTCCTTCAATATCTGCAAATTTTGTTACCAGTAAAGGGTTAAGTATTAATACCTTCTTGTCTGCATCATTTTCATCATTCTGAACACACTTAAATTTATGCAACTTTAATAAATACTTTTTAAGGCATTTGAGTGCACCATTTATTTCACTACTTTTAACAGTGACATGAGGAGCAATTATGTTCTTTTTGAATGAGTCTCTATTGAGTTCAGTCATTCCTCTCACACATGCTGGGGGGGAGAGAAGACTTATATCCATTGTTTGCTTAATCTTATGTAGAGAAGTCATGTATTTTAAATATTGTTTAAGGTTAACAACCTTACTGATATTTTCAGAACAACGCAAATGTGCATGCACATGAATACACTTTATGGGTCTATACTTTTTGACTGGCTGTGATGCAAGCAATTTAATGTTAAATGATCTTAAACCAATGTACCATCTGCCATACTTGTAGGATTTTGAAGTGCAGCAAGCCTTCTGGAGAACTCTGAAATAAAACCAACTTTATTTTAATTCTCTTCATATTGAAATTTTATATACTCTACCTAAACAAACTTTATTTCTATAAAGTGGAGTACAGCCTCTCCTCACTTACCGACGGAGTTCCATTCCCAAGACCTCGTCAGTAAACGAATCTGTCGCTAATCGAGGAACCACCCTTTACAGATACAGTGGTCCCTCGGTTTTCGCCGAAAATTCGTTCCAGAATGCTGCTCAAGTGCCATTACCGAACGAATTTACTTCCTTAAGAAATAATGTCACATAGGTTAGCCTATTTCAGACCCTCAAAAATACACTTGCAACAGCACTTACGAAAATACACTTACATAAATGTTCGAGTTTGGAGATGCATGAAAACCGAGGGACCACTGTACTTCAAAAATGTCACTGCTCAAAATTAAAATACAGTGGACCCCCGCCTAACGAGCAAAATTAATTCCAGAAGCCTGCTCAAGTGCCATTACCGAACTAATTTACTTCCTTAAGAAATAATGTCACGTAGGTTAGTCTATTTCAGATCCCAAAAAATACACTTCCACAAGCACTTACAATACAGTGGACCCCCGAGTTTCCTAAGGCTCATATTTGTAAAAATCGTGTTTCGTAAGCTTTTTTCGATTTCGTGTATCGTAAACTGGCTCGTGTTTCGTAACGTATTAGACCTGTCCGCCTGCTCTGCGCCTGCGCAGGATGCAGGACGCCCGCTAGTGAAGCGTTGTTTACCATTGAGAGAACATTACCCAGCGCGCTCTTTCAAACATTCACAATACATTTGGTGTCTTTTTTGGTGGTTTAGTGATTGTCACTGTGAAATAAGTCACCATGGGTCCAAAGAAGCTTCCTAGTGGCACCCCTGTGGTAAATAAAGTGAGGAACACCATCGAACTGAAGAAAGAGATTATAGAAAAATATGAGAGTGGCATACGTCTGAGTGATCTTGCCAGGATGTACAAGAAAACCCCATCTACTATCAGCTCTATCCTGGCAAAGAGAAATGAGATCAAGGAAGCTAATGTTGCAAAAGGGGTTGATATGTTAACGAAAAATAGATCGAAAACAGTGGATGAGGTTGAGAAGTTATTGTTGGTGTGGATCAATGAAAAACAGAGAGCGGGTGATAGTATTTCCATGGCAATAATTTGTGAAAAGGTAAGGAAGTTGCACGCAGATCTTGTCAAGACAATGCCTGCAACCAGTGGTGAGGCGAGTGATTTTAAAGCCAGCAAAGGCTGGTTTGACAGGTTTAAGAAACGTAGTGGCATACACAGTGTTGTGAGACATGGTGAGGCAGCCAGCTCAGACAAACGTGCAGCTGAAAAGTTTGCGAGTGAATTTAAGGGGTTCGTAGAGGCTGAAGAATTCCTCCCTCAACAAGTGTTTAACTGTGATGAAACAGGCCTGTTTTGGAAGAAAATGCCCAACAGGGCCTTCATTACTCAGGAGGAAAAGGCACAGCCAGGACACAAGCCTATGAAAGACAGGCTAACTCTTATGATGTGTGCCAATGCCAGTGGTGATTTTAAAGTGAAGCCTTTACTGGTGTATCACGCAGAAAATCCCAGACCCTTCAAGAAACACAGTGTTAACAAGAATAATTTGTGTGTGCATTGGAAGGCTAACACCAAGGCATGGGTCACTACTGAGATTTTCAAGGAATGGGTGACTGGAGTGTTTGGCCCTAGTGTGAAGAAATACCTCCTGGAAAAGAAATTGGGACTCAAGTGCCTCCTGGTACTGGACAATGCTCCTGCTCATCCTCACAACTTGGAAGAGTTGTTGCCTGACAACTTCAATTTCATCAGAGTGAAGTTCTTGCCTCCTAACACCACTCCTCTCATCCAGCCCATGGAGCAGCAGGTCATTGCAAACTTCAAGAAACTGTACACCAAAGCAGTGTTTCAGAAGTGCTTTAATGTGACCAATGACTCTGAATTGACCCTAAGAGAGTTCTGGAAAGATCACTTCAATATCGTGCATTGCATACGCCTTATAGGTAAGGCTTGGGAGGAAGTGACTTCCAGGACTTTGAACTCTGCTTGGAGACCACTGTGGCCGGATTGTGTTGAAAAGAAGGATTTTGAAGGATTTGAGGCTGACCCTGACCCTGACGACCCTGTGCCTGTTGTGAAGATATTGTGGCATTGGGGAACAGCCTGGGGTTGGAGGTGAGTGGTGAGGATGTGGAAGAGTTGGTGGAGGAGCACAGGATAGAGCTAACAACTGAAGAGCTGCAAGACCTTCATCTGGAACAGCAACAGACCACAGCTGAGGTTATTGCTTCACAGGAGGAGGGAGAGAGAGAGGAGGTGCCTTCTTCAGTGCTTAAGGAGATGTGTAAAAAGTGGAATGAGTTGCAGACATTTATTGAAAGACACCACCCTGAGCAAGCTGAAATGAGCCTTCTGTGCAACCACTTCAGTGACAGAGCCATGTTGCACTTCAGGAAAGTGTTGAAGAGTTACCAGAAACAGAGGACTGTGGACAGTTACTTTACCAGGCAGGGGTCTAGTGACTCTCAAGCTGGTCATAGTGGCATTAAAAGACCAAGAAGGGAAGTAACCCCAGAGAGGGACTTGTTACCTGAAGTCCTTTTGGAGGGGGATTCCCCTTCCAACCACTAACACCCTGCCCCTGTCATCAACCCTATCTTCCAGATGTCTGCAACTCTTCAATAAAGGTAAGTAAATGTATAATATATATTGTTTTTAATTATTTTTTATGTGAATATTTTTTTGTGGAACGGATTAATTGTATTTACATTATTTCTTATGGGAAATAAGGGTTCGAATTTCGTAAACTCCATGTTAAGTAATAGCTCCTGGAACAGATTAATTACGATACTCGGGGGTCCACTGTATTATACTTACATAATTGTACGATTTCAGGGGTGCTCGTTAGGCGGGGGTCCACTGTATGTATTCAGATTATGTTAGCTGTGAAAATTCTTTCAATTCATTCATTATTAACAGCAATACAACATGAAATAAGTCAATAACTTACTTCCGAGATATTCCAGGAAACTCGTACATAGCTGATTACTTGGGGAAAAAAATTTCAGTCTTTGCATAGGAAGAGTGATCTTCTATAGTTACCCTTTGGGCACATAGGGTGTAAAGTTTTCTGTAATGGTCGCGGTCACTTTTTTTTTAATCCCTTCCCGCCACCCACCCTTCAATACTTCTCCATATACAGTGGTCCCTCGACTATCGGTCTTAATCCGTTCCGGGAGCTAGACCTTAACTCGAAAACTTCGAAACTCAAAACCTTATTTCCCATAAGAAATAATGTAAATACAATTAATCCGTTTCACCCAAAAATATTCACAAAAAATACATTTTTTTAAAGAATAACTACTATAGTTTTACATACACAAACTAACATTATTAACACAAAATAATAAATACATAAATAATAAATAACATAATAATAAATAACATTTACAGTGGATCCCCACCTAACGAGCACCCTGGAAATTGTACAATTATGTACGTATAATATTGTAAGTGCTTGTGGAAGTGTATTTTTGGGGGTCTGAAATAGACTAACCTACGTGACATTATTTCTTAAGGAAGTAAATTCGTTCGGTAATGGCACTTGAGCAGGCTTCTGGAATGAATTTTGCTCGTTAGGCGGGGGTCCACTGTACTTACCTTTATTGAAGAGAGTTGCTGGCATCTGGAAGATAGGGAGGAGAACAGGGGAAGGGGTTAGTGCTTGGAAGGGGAATCCCCACTCCCTGCCTTCCTGCTACACTCCCTGCATGAATGCTACATTCCCTGCATGCCTGCTACACTCCCTACATGAATGCTACACTCCCTGCACGATAATCGAAGATCCACTGTATACACAGACTTTGCAAAAGCCTTTGACAAGTGTGACCATGGTGAAATAGTGCACAAAATGTGTGATTAAGGAATAACAGGAAAAGTTGGTAGAAGGATCTATAAATTCCTAACAAATAGAACACAAAGAGTAATAGCAAACAGAGTAAAGTCTGAGGCGGCTACGATGAAAAGCTCTGTTCCACAAGGCAGAGTACAGTGTACCCCGGTTCCATATTTTCATTCCCGAATGCTGTTCAAGTGCATTACCAAAGCAGTTTTCTCCTTGAAAATTTGACATAGACTAGTCCTTTAGACCCCAAAATTACACTACCAAAGCATTTAAAAATAAACTTACATAAGGGTGAAGTTTGGGGACAATCTAAACCGATACTGCTGACCCATCCTGTTCCTCATCCTCATATCTGACATAGACAGGATGTAAGCCAACACTGTGTCTTTCTTGCTGATGACACCTGAATTGCATGACGTGTCCTCCATTGAAGACATGCAGACCAGTGGACATCAACCAAATCTTTAAATGGGCCGCAGAAAACCATATGAAGTTCAATGATGAAAAATTTCAATTACTCCAATATGGAAAAATGTGAGAAAATTAAAGCTGTATTGGAGAATAAAACAAATTCCAACTATGTACACAATAGAGCGAAAAACTTATGTAAAAGACCTGGGAAAGATAATGTCAGAGGATCTCACCTTCAAAGACTACAATATAGTATCTATCGCATCTGCTAGAAAAATGACAAGATGGATAATGAAAACCTTCAAAACTAGGGATGCCAAGCTCATGATGATACTCTTCAGGTCACTTGTTCTATCTAGGCTGGAATATTGCTGCACACTAACCACACCTTTCAAGGCAGGTGAAATTACTGAGAATGTACAGAGAACCTTCATGGCACACATAACTGCTATAAAACACCTCAATTACTGGGAACGCTTAAAAGTTCCTCAACCTGTACTCCCTAGAATGCAGGCGGGAGAGATACATGATTATATACACTTGGAAAATCCTAGAGGGATTAGTACCAAACTTGCACACGAAAATTACTCCCTATGAAAGCAAATGACTTGGCAGATGATGCAACATCCCCCCAATGAAAAGCAGGGGTGCCACTAGAACAATAAGAGACAACAAAATAAGTGTCAGGGGCCCAAGACTATTCAACTGCCTCCCAGTATATATAAAGGGGGATTACCAATAGACCCCTGACTGTCTTCAAGAAGGCGCTGGATAGGCACCTAAAGTCAGTACCTGACCAGCCGGGCTGTGGTTCGTACGTTGAGTTGAGTGCGGCCAACAGTAACAGCCCTGTTGATCAGGCCCTGATCCACCATGAGGCCTGGTCACAGACCGGGCTGTAAGCGGCATTGACCCCCGAAACCCCCTCCAGGTATACACCAGGCAGACAATGCACATACAGTACACTTATTACTTACCTTAAAATATTTGTAGTCCTAATGTAGGACTACAAATATTTTTAAGTGAGTATTTATTGAACAAAGAGGAAGAAGAAGAACAAAGAATGGAAGAAGTTCACAGTAAAGGGGTTAGCTGGTGTGTTCGTCTGTGTGTTTACATTCTCTGCGTATTGTGGCAGCTTAAGAAATAATTAAATTCAGTGAACAAGCTATGTCGATGGTAATAATAATAATGCACCTACCATCCGACTTACGACCTGCTCGACATACGACCACTCATACTTACGACCATACGTCTGGCAGCAAGGCTGGGCGGGCCAATGCATACCCCCATACGACAGTTGACCGAAGAGCTCTCACATCACTCAGGCAACATCACTTTGAGTTACCCTGCCCTATCAGCAGCATCATACTGTATTAACTATGTACTATACACGAACACCCCGGAAATCGTGCAATTATGTAAGTACAGTGGACCCCCGAGTTTCGGTAAACTTCACTCCTGAAGTCTGCTCAAGTGCCATTACCGAACGAATTTACTCCCTTAACCCTTTCGGGGTCGGTGCCGTACTAGTACGTTTTACGAGCAGGGGTTGGTGCCGTACTAGTACGCCCAAATTCTAGCGGCCTCAATTTAAGCAGAAAACGTCTGGTAGGCATACATATGAAAGAATGGGTCTGTGTGGTCAGTGTGCAGTATAAAAAAATCCTGCAGTACACACTGCATAATGAAGAAAAAAAACCTGACCGTTTTTCGATTAAAACAGCGACTTTGCAGTCGATTTTCGTATGGTATTTATTGATGTATTCTCGTTTTCTTGGTCTCATTTGATAGAATGGAAGATATATTACAGAAATAGAGATGATTTTGATTGGTATGACAGTGACAAGTACCTTGAAATTGAGCTCAAAGTAGCAAAAATGTTCGATTTTGACGATGTTCAAGAGTAAACAAATCACACCATGCCTCCAATACACATCAACTGGCGAGTCTTATATTCATGCACAAGTGCTCTGATATTATTTATACCATTTTTACAATGATGCAGTTGTATACATAACAGTAAATCTTCTATTTTTTGTGAGAATAAAAATTCAAAATGAAAAGCAAAAGTAATGGAACAGGGGCCTGGAGACGTGACTAATGAATAAAGAACATGTTATTTTAGTGCCAGGAATGTCTGCCTTGTTTACTCTGGACCCTATTTTGAAATTGGCATCGTTTGAAATTTGTGTGAAATTGGAAAATTGCCATTTTCTGACCACTATTTTGGGTAGATGAAATTGGTAAATAGGCGGTTTCTTGTACTCAATCGATAGAAGAAATGTAGTTCTAGCGAAATAGCTATAATTTTAGGAGACTGAAACATTGGAATTTGTCGAAAATAGGGCTCAAAGTGGGCAAAATCGCCGATGCGTAAGTGTCATGGCTACCGCTAACTTCGCGAAAGCATAATTCCGTTAGTTTTCGATCAAATTTCATAATTTTGGTGGCGTTATGATCGGAAAAAGATTCTCTATCATTTCATAAGAAAAAATTAATTTTTTTTTTTCCAAAAAATTTTCGACCCCAGGAACACTTTCCTGAGAAGGCCTGTCGACCCCCAAAGGGTTAAGGAAAAATTTCACGTAGGTTAGTCTATTTCAGACCCCCAAAAATACACTTCCACAAGAACTTACAAAATTATACTTACATAATTGCACGATTTCCGGGGTATTCGTTAACCGAGGGTCCACTGTATAATATTGTAAGTGCTTGTGGAAGTGTATTTTTGGGTTTCTGAAATAGACTAACCTAAATGACATTTTTTCTTAAGGAAGTAAATTCGTTCGGTAATGGCACTTGAGCAGGCTTCTGCAATGAATTTTTTTTGTTAACCGGGGTTCCACTGTACAGTAGACCCTTCGTTTTCGTCTTTAATCCGTTCCAGAGAGACTGGCAAAAACTGAAATCAGCGAAAACTGAAACCATTTTTCCCATAAGAAATAATGTAAATCCAATAAATCCATTTCAGACACCCAGGAGTATTAACAAAAAATAATTTTTTTAGAGATTGAATATAGATTTAGAGAATGAGAATGAGAATTTTTATTTCATTGCAAGTTTACATCGAGATTTTGTAATTACAATCATGAACTGAAGTGCAAGGAGAGCCACTAACATACCATGGCATTAACCCTTAAACGGTCCACAAGTATATATACGTTAGTACTGCTACTGCCCCAAACGTATATTTACGTTTTATTTTTCCTGCCTCCAAATTTGGCACGATTGGCCTGAGATGCCTGGTCAGCATAGAATGGGTCTTAACACTCGGTGTGCGCCATATTAAAAAAATCTAGGACCACTTAGTACCTTGTGGGAGCACCAGTTAAATTGAGGGCCAGCTAGAGGAAACACTGTGGCAAACACCATAGATTCACTGATGTCAAGTCATATTAACACTCCCCTTTAAAGTGGAAAGTGATGTCGGCAGTCTGGCAGGCCAGCTGGCTGCCTGCCTGCCTGGGGACCTGGCTGGCAAACAGCTGGTTGGCCACCTGGCTGGCCAGCAGCTGGCTGGTCAGCTGGGTACCTGATTGGCTGTCTATTTCTGTCTGTCTGTATCTATCTGTCTCTGTCTCTATCTCACAGGAACACATACGTAAATACAATTATACATAGTGTAAATTACCTAGGATAACTAAAAAAATCAAGACAAAGTGTTATACTGTGCTTGTGATCTGTGTAATACCAGTTGGTTCACGAGCTACTCTCTGAGACAAGCAGACAGAAAGGAGACGACACACAGGCAGACAGAAAGACAGACACACAGACAGGCAGAAAGACAGACAGACAGACAGGTTTGCGTAACAAATAAAGGGAAGCAGTGTAAGCTTGTCAAATGTCATCACTGTAATTACTGGACTGATAAGAAGAGATAAGACTACGGCTCACCCCTCGTGAAATGTCACCAGTCATCATTAGTGGAGATCAGATAAGGCAGCGACACAAATCTTACAATGCTTCAAGGGAACTTATATTATTGCTATTATTATTATTATTATTATTATTATTCACTATTATTATTATTATTATTATTATTATTATTATTATTATTATCATCATTATTATTCACTATCATTATTATTATTTTTATGCACAATCATTATTATTATTATTATTATTATTATATGAGTACAATTTCAGTACCTAATATTAGTGTCAGAACACAGATTGGCTATGAAAGTAAAGTAAATTTTATTTCATTGCTGATTACATGGTATTGGTAGTTACAATGTAAATTGAGTGCAAGGAGAGCCACTGACATGCCTTGGCATTAGGGGCAGCTTAATCTAGTAACTTAAAGGTTATGTACTTAACCCTTTGACTGTCGGAGGCCCCATTCTGAAACTGTCATTCTATGTCAGAAAATTTTGGAAAAAAAATAAAATATTTTTTCTTATGAAATGATAGAGAATCTTTTCCCGATTGTAATGACACCAAAGGTATGAAATTTGATTGAAAACATACGGAATTACGCTCTCGCAAAGTTAGCGATGTCAGTGATATATACGCATCGGCGATTTCGCCGACTTTGAGCCCTATTTTAGGCCAATTCCATTGGGACAGTCGACCAAACTCATAGCTATTTCTTTAGAACTCAATTTGTTCTATCGATTGAGTACAAGAAATCACCAATTTACCGATTTCAACTACCCAATAAAGTGGTCAGAAAATGGCAATTTCGCCAATTTCATGCAAAATAAAAGATGTCAATTTCAAAATAGGGTCCAGAATAAACAATGCAGACATCCCTAGCACTAAAATAAGATGTTATCTGTTCATTAGTCATGGCTTTAGGCCCCTCTTACATTACTCTTGCTTTCTATTTTGATTTTTATTCACACAAAAAATAGAAGATTTATTATTATGCAGACTATTGCATTATTGTAAAAACTGTATAAATAATATCTGTGCACTTGTGAAAGAATATTAGACTCACCAGTTGATGTGTATTGGACGCTTGGTGTGATTTGTTTACTTTTGAACATTGGCAAAATCGAACATTTCCGCTACTTTGAGCTCAATTTCAAGATCGTTTACATCATGAAACTAATCAAAATCATCTCTATTCCTGTAATATGTTTTCCATTCTATCAAATGAGACCATGAAAAGAGAATACAACCATAAATACTATACGAAAATACAGCTCAAAGACGGTGTTTTAATTCAAAAACACGGTCGGAGTTTTTTCTCATTATGTACTGCTTGCTGCAGGATTTTTTATACTGCGCACACTGACACACAGACCCATTCTCTCACATGTGGGCCTACCAGCTTTCTCCTGCTTGATTTGAGGCCGCTAGAATTTAGGCGTATAAATACGTCCGAAACATTGGCTCGTAAGACGTATATATACGTCCAAACAGTCAAAAGGGTTAATATTAGAGCAATTTATTGAGTTTATTCTAGTTAAAAATTGTTTTCAAATTACAATATGATGAAATTTTACTGTTAAAATTATTAAATGATGATATTAGATTGTTACAGGTGTTTAGATTCTCGAATGGTAATATGGAATTGAGATTATCTTAAGGAAAATAACATAGAGCATTTTTGACATTAACTTATGAGTACAGTGGACCCCCGAGTTTCGTAAACCCCATAAATCGTACATTTATGTAAGTACAGTGGACCCCCGCTATTCGAATGGCTCGGCAGTCGAACAAATCGTCATTAGAACAAGAAAATCGATATCTTCATGCGAACAAAATATCATGATTCGAACAAGTGTGTCCATCACTTGTCAGCCCAGGCGCTTGGAGAGCCAGTCCCTTCTTGTTTACACTCGAGAGAACAATACCCTGCACGCTCATCCAGACATTTCACACTTAATTATAATTGTTTCGAGTTTGTTCATTAAGTGTGAGGCAGTGGTAAGAGGCAGTAGTGAGAGGCAGTGGTGGTTGGCAGTGGTGAGAGGCAGTGGTGGTAGAGGCAGTGGAGGTGGAGGCAGTGGTGAGAGGCAGTGGTGGTAGAGGCAGTGGTGGTAGAGGCAGTGGTGAGAGGCAGTGGTGAGAGGCAGTGGTGGTGAGAGGCAGTAGTGGTGAGAGGCAGTGGTGGTGAGAGGCAGGGTGGTGAGAGGCAGGAGGTGGAGGCAGTGGTGGTGGAGGCAGTGGTGAGAGGCAGTGGTGGTGAGAGGCAGTGGTGGTGAGAGGCAGTGGTGGTGAGAGGCAGTGGAGGTGAGAGGCTGTGGTGGTAGAGGCAGTGGTGAGAGGCAGTGGTGGTAGAGGCAGGTGGTAGAGGCAGTGGTGGTAGAGGCAGTGGTGGTAGAGGCAGTGGTGGGGGCAGTGGTGGTTGGCAGTGGTGGTAGAGGCAGTAGAGGTGGAGGCAGTGGTGAGAGGCAGTGGTGGTAGAGGCAGTGGTGAGAGGCAGTGGTGAGAGGCAGTGGTGAGAGGCAGTGGTGGTAGAGGCAGTGGTGGTGAGAGGCAGTGGTGGTGAGAGGCAGTGGTGGTGAGAGGCAGTGGTGGTGAGAGGCAGTGGTGGTAGAGGCAGTGGAGGTGAGAGGCTGTGGTGGTAGAGGCAGTGGTGAGAGGCAGTGGTGGTGGAGGCAGTGGTGGTAGAGGCAGTGGTGAGAGGCAGTGGTGGTTGGCAGTGGTGAGAGGCAGTGGTGGTAGAGGCAGTGGAGGTGGAGGCAGTGGTGAGAGGCAGTGGTAGTAGAGGCAGTGGTGAGAGGCAGTGGTGAGAGGCAGTGGTGGTAGAGGCAGTGGTGAGAGGCAGTGGTGAGAGGCAGTGGTGGTGAGAGGCAGTGGTGGTGGGGAGGCAGTGGTGGTGAGAGGCAGTGGAGGTGGAGACTGGTGGTGGAGGCAGTGGTGAGAGGCAGTGGTGGTGAGAGGCAGTGGTGGTGAGAGGCAGTGGTGGTGAGAGGCAGTGGTGGTGAGAAGCAGTGGAGGTGGAGGCAGTGGTGGTGAGAGGCAGTGGTGGTGAGAGGCAGTGGTGGTGAGAGGCAGTGGTGGTGAGAGGCAGTGGAGGTGAGAGGCTGTGGTGGTAGAGGCAGTGGTGGTAGAGGCAGTGGTGAGAGGCAGTGGTGGTAGAGGCAGTGGTGAGAGGCAGTGGTGGTAGAGGCAGTGGTGGTAGAGGCAGTGGTGAGAGGCAGTGGTGAGAGGCAGTGGTGGTGAGAGGCAGTGGAGAGAGGCAGTGGTGGTTGAGGCAGTGGTGGTAGAGGCAGTGGTGGTAGAGGCAGTGGTGAGAGGCAGTGGTGGTTGAGGCAGTGGTGGTTGAGGCAGTGGTGGTAGAGGCAGTGGTGAGAGGCAGTGGTGGTAGAGGCAGTGGTAGTAGAGGCA
This sequence comes from Cherax destructor, assembly GCA_009830355.1. Classification (NCBI taxonomy): domain Eukaryota; kingdom Metazoa; phylum Arthropoda; class Malacostraca; order Decapoda; family Parastacidae; genus Cherax; species Cherax destructor. The sequence goes on from WNWK01040979.1 coordinate 15,172, forward strand.
GTGGTGAGTAAACAAGATTAAATGAAGGTTCGGGAGGGAGTTTTGTAAACAAACCAGTTGTTGTTACCAGCCTGACACGTACGAATTCTGTTCAATCCGTGAAGCTGACAATAACGCACTTAGCATTACAAACTCCGTTTTCTCTTATACTAACACGTCTGAAGGAGGAAAGAATGGGAAGATGTTTTCACAGCTGTAGCAAGAATGTTTTGCCACCACCACCCTTCCCAGCCACCACATTCATAATGACATACATATTTTATTCATTCTAGAGTGTATATCAGGTTTTATGTTATTTATATTGTTTATTATGTCATATTAGATGAATTATGATAGATAAATAAGCTGTCGAGTTGATAATAGCTTCACAGTGAAGTACTATTTTGTCATGCCTCCTGACAGCAGGAACGGATTAATTGTATTTCCATTATTTCTTATGGGAAAAATTAAATCGCCACTCGAACATTTCGCGTTGAGAACTAGCTCCTGGAACGGATTAAATTCGAATAGCGGGGTCCACTGTATAATATTGTAAGTGCTTGTGGAAAGTATTTTGGGGGTCTGAAATAGACTAACCTATGTGACATTTTTTCTTAAGGGGGAAATTCATTCGTAATGGCACTTGAGCAGACTTCAGGAGTAAAGTTTTTAGAAACTCGGGGGTCCCCCTGTACAGTGGTACCTCGAATTGATAGTCCCCCAAAAACGCCCTTTTATGTAAGTTTATTTTTAAATGCTTTTGTAAGTATATTTTTGGGGTGTAAAGGACTAGTCTATTTTACATTATTCCTTATGGGGATAAATTCGTTTGGTAATGGCACTTAAACAGCATTCTCGAACGAAAAATATCGTAACTCGAGGTATCACTGTATTTAGTTTTGGGTGAGTAGGGGTAACATAATAGTAACATATTATTAAAAATTGAGATTATCGTATAGGAAAGTAATAATGAGCATTTTCAAAGTAGCTTATAGTATGATTATTTAGTTTTGGGTGAGTAGGTGGGTTTTGAGTTGTCTTAAATTGATTTTCAGACAAGGTTATCTTAATATTTACAGGTAATGAATTCCAGATTCTGGGGCCCTTTATGTGCATAGAATTTTTACATAGGTTGATATGAACACGGGTATATCAAAGAGGGATCTGTGTCTTGTGTTGTGGTCATGGATCCTATTAAAGTTGGTGAGGAGAATTTTGAGCGGAGGTTATATTAGAGTGTAAAGTTTATATATGTAGTAGGCACAAGAATAAGTATGAATGTTCTTTACAGTGAGTAGTTTTAGACTTTTGAATATTGGTGGAGTATGCTGTCTAGAGTGGGAATTTGTTATCATTCTGACTGCAGCCTTTGTTGTGTTATGAGTGGTCTAAGGTGATTTAATGTTGTTGATCCCCATGCACAGATTCCATAGGTGAGATACGGGTAGATAAGGAATGATATAGTGCAGGGGAGCTGATTGAGGTACATAATAGCGTATCTTTGATAATAAGCCCACCGCCCTTTGAGATTTTCTTGAAATTTGTT
>WNWK01040980.1:0-16696 GCA_009830355.1 Cherax destructor
GATAGAGTGGGCAGTCCAACAGAATATGTCGAACACACACTGGAACCTGACAATGCTCACAGAGAGGGCAGGGAGCCTCTTCATGAGATACCCATGAGTAAGACGAGTGTGTATGCGAAGACGGTGACAGAAGAAGGCCAGAAACCTATAACCGGTTTAATAGAATGAAGTTTGTTATTCAGCAGGTCAGACCAGCGTTGTTGCCAACGGGTGCGAAGGTGGGTAGCATTATTATTATAATCAAATAGAAGCGCTAAACCACAGGGGTTATACAGCGCTGCAGGTTATTGTAGGATGCAGGGAGAGAGGGTTGTAAGAGGGAGATGGACGATTAGTAGGGTATGGAGTGCAACATGACTGTGGATAGTGCAGGGATGGAGGGTAGCAAGAGATCGAGGTAGAAGGGACTGAGGGAGGTGCTAGAGGTATAATCTTCAGAGTTTGTATAGTAAGTCAGTTTCTGTCAAAAAGTCAATGAGAGAGTCAGGATTAAAGGAGGGTCCATCTGCAAGAAGGGAAGGTAAAGAAAGGGCCGCAGAGTGAAGACGTCGTTGGAGGTAAATTCTGCGTGCTCGTTGATAGAGTGGGCAGTCCAACAGGATATGTCGAACTGACACTGGAACCTGACAATGCTCACAGAGAGGGGCAGGGAGCCTCTCCATGAGATACCCGTGAGTAAGACGAGTGTGGCCGATGCGAAGACGGTGACAAGAAGAAGGCCAGAAACCTATAACCGTTTAATAGAATGAAGTTTGTTATTCAGCAGGTCAGACCAGCGTTGTTGCCAATGGGTGCGAAGGTGGGTAGCAATGACCGCAAAATAGTCCGTGAAAGGAACACCTCTATATGAAACTGGAAGGTCATGTACTGCTGACCGCGCAGCAGTGTCTGCCTGTTCATTGCCCTGTACGTCAACATGACCAGGAACCCAACAAAAAACAATATCTTTATGCTTGCTAAAGATGCGTAACCAAAGGTGGATACGAAGAACTATGGGGTGAGGTGTATCAATTTTACGGATAGCATGTAAAGCACTAAGGGAGTCTGAAACGACCACAAATGGTGACTCAGGCATAGATGCAATACGGATAAGTGCCACAAGAATGGCATACAATTCAGCCGTAAATATGCTAGCCGAGGGTAATAGATGCCCTCGTACAACGCTGTCCGGAAACACTGCTGCGAATCCGACGCCGCCAGATGACTTTGAACCACCGGTGTATACTGCGATGGCATGGGAATGAGAACGGAAGTGGTCTAGAAAGAAAGAGCGAGAAGCCGCCGTAGGTAGTTGGGCTTTCGTGCAAGGTAGAGGAATAGAACAGACACGGACAGCAGGAACTTCCCAAGGGGGTAGGGGAAAGAGAGATGTCACATGAACATATAGAGGTGGGAACTGAAGGGAAGACAGGAGTGAATGTAGACAAAGAGAAAAGGGACGAAGTAAGCAGGGGCGACGAACAAATAAAGAGCGGAGGTCATGAGAGCGAACAAAATAGCGAATGCAATGTGCATCACGACGATCGGATAAGGATGGAATGTTCGCTTCTACATAGAGGCTCTCAACTGGGGAAGAACGAAATGCACCAAGGCATAAGCGTAATCCCTGGTGATGGATGGGATTAAGGATGGAAAGAGTAGCAGGGGAGGCCGCAGAATATATTTGGTCACCATAATCGAGTTTCGACAAAATTAGGGCTGAATGTAGGCGAAGGAGGGTTCTACGATCAGCCCCCCGTGAAAGATGTGCTAGGGTTTTAAGAAGGTTCAGCCTGGTGTGACAAGTTGCCTTCAGAGAGGTAATGTGAGGTTTCCAGGACAATCGACGGTCGAAAAGGAGGCCGAGAAACCTGACTATCACGTTCTGGGATACGTGAGCCGTATAGGTACAATGGATGGTCAGAGACCACTGAACGTCTAGTAAACGTAATGTGACGAGTTTTGCCACTAGAAAATTTAAACCCGTGAGTGGTGGCCCAATTAGAAACCCGGTTGATGGCATGCTGGAGGGAAACTGCAATGAGGTGACAGTCAGCACCCGCACAAGCTATAGCAAAGTCATCCACATAGGCTGGAATATTGCTGCACACTAACTGCACCTTTCAAGGCAGGTGAAATTGCTGACCTTGAAAATGTGCAGAGAACCTTCACGGCACGCATAACTGCGATAAACCACCTCAATTACTGGGAACGCTTGAAGTTTCTAAACCTGTACTCCCTAGAACACAGGCGGAAGAGATGCATTGTTATATACACGTGGAAAATTCTCGAGGGATTAGTACCAAACTTACACACGAAAATCACTCCCTACGAAAGCAAGGGGTGCCACTAGCACGTTGAGGGACAACACAATAAGTGTCAGGGGCCCAAGATTGTTCAACTGCCTCCCAGCATACATAAGGGGGATTACCAACAAACCCTTGGCTGTCTTCAAGCAGGCACTGGACAGGCACCTAAAGTCGGTACCTGACCAGCCGGGCTGTGGTTCGTACGTTGGACTGCGTGCGGCCAGCAGTAACAGCCTGGTTGATCAGGCTCTGGTCCAACATGAGGCCTGGTCACAGACCGGGCCGCAGGGGCGTTGACCCCTGGAATTCTCTCCAGGTAAACTCCAGGTAATAGAGCGATGACCAAATATTGGATGGGAGAACAGATGCCAGATTATTTATAGCAAGCAGAAAGAGTGTTGTGCTCAGAACACATCCCTGGGGGACACCTTCAGCTTGGACAAATTCCGGGGAGAGTTCATTACTAACCCGGACCCGGAAATGTCTGTCAGTTAAGAAGGCCTTAAGAAAGAATGGTAGGTTGCCTCGGAGGCCTAAGGAGTGGGCCTGGGCCAAGATATTATATCTCCAAGTTGTATCATAAGCCTTCTCAAGGTCGAAAAAGATAGCGATAACCGAATGGTTATTCGCAAAGGCATTACGAATATACGTATCCAAGCGCAGCAAGGGGTCAATGGCAGAACGGCCCTTACGGAAGCCATACTGACTAGGGGAGAGACTATTGTGAGTCTAAATACCACATCAAACATCTATTAACTAGACGTTCCATCACCTTGCAAACTGCACTGGTAAGAGCGATGGAACGGTAGTGAGAGGGATCACGTCCCGTAGTACCTGGTTTTCGTAAAGGGAGAACAATAGCAGACTTCCACAGCTGGGGAAGAACTCCTTGCGACCATATAAGATTAAAGAGTCGTAAGAGGACAGTATTAGCAGACTGATGTAAATGTTGTAGCATACGAATATGTATGCCGTCTGGCCCAGCTGCCGATGATCGGCAAGCAGTGTGTGTTGCCTCCAGTTCTTGAAGGGTAAAAGGCACATTATAGGATTCTTCTCTAAGAGAAGAAAAATCTAAGGGCTTTAACTCGCTGGCAGACTTAGAAGAAAGGAACGAGGGGCATAGATGTAGCCCCTGAGAAATGCGGGCGAGATTATTACTAATTTCAGTGGCAACGGCAAGAGGGTGTGCTATATCGACACCAGCAACCTGAAGAACAGGAGCCGGGTCGGGGGAGAATTTACCACTCAATTTCCGCACTTTCTTCCAGACTGAACTCATCGAGGAAGCCGAAGTGACAGTAGAAACGTAATCTCGCCAGCACGTGCGTTTAGCATCACGTATGACACGGCGAGCAATAGCTCTCTTCTGCTTTAAATCAAGGAGTCTCTCTGTGGTTCTGTTATACTGATACCTGCCCCATGCAGCACGTTTCAAACGCACTGCCCGAGCACAAGCAGGAGACCACCAAGGCACGCACTTCTGAGGATGCTTGCCCGAGGTTTGGGGAATAGAATGTGAAGCCGCTGTGAAGATGGAGGACGAAAAGAGATGTAAAACCTCATCAATGGAGGACGAGGTAGGAACCTCATGAAAGGCAGTAAGATGTGCGTAAAGGTCCCATTTCGCCCGGTCAAATTGCCAGCGTGGGCAATGAGGAGGTGGAGAAAACAGAGGGGACTTAAGGATGATTGGGAAATGATCGCTGTCATGCAAGTCCGGGAGGACAGACCAGGTGAAGTCAAGGACAGTTGATGAAGAGCAGATGGAAAGATCGATGCAGGAGAAAGAATGAGTTCGGGGGATCAAAATTGTAGGAGTACCCGTATTTAAAACATGGAGGGGAAGAGAAGCAAGAAATGCCTCCAACTGAATGCCACGGGAGTCACAGTGCGACCCTCCCCAGAGAAAGTGGTGTGCGTTAAAAATGCCAAGTAATAGAATGGGTGGCGGTAAGGAAGAAACCAGAAAATCAACATCTGGGATAGACAATGCCCGTGAAGGGGAGAGATATAAAGAACAGTGTGTATACCACTTATTCAAGTGGATACGGGCTGCGGTGTAATGTAAGGAAGAAGGGACAGAGCTGATGGTATGGAACACCAGTGCGTATAAGAAGAGCACTTTCGTTAAAGGTTCCGTCGGAAAAAGGATCCGATGAATATAACAAATTATAGCCTGAAAAGGGCCTGATAACAGTGGATTGTAATTTGGGTTCTTGCAAACAGACCCCAATAGGGGAAAACTGGGAGAGCAACACCTGACGCTCACCCCTGAGGCCTCTGATATTCCACTGCAAATAAGCCATGATTTATGGAGAGAAAGATAGAAGTGGAAGTGAGAGGAAGCTATGGACTAGGGTTAGAAAAGTCCACGTGTGGAGGCAGCAGAAGACCTGTAATCAGAGAGGGTGGAGGACGTTGTGAAGGAAGGGGGGGTTGAGACGAAGAAGAGAGATGAGGAACCTCGGAGTAGTGTCCATCATCGGCCCAGTCTCTGAAATATATTCTGCAATAGCTTCCAGTGTTTCGGAAGTCAAAGATGCAGAATGTGAGACTACATTAGAAATGGAAGAAACTATCGGGGAGTCTATAGACTGTACTAAAGTAGAGGACGAGGAGATAGAAGAGGAAACTGTCGTAGGGACTTGGGAGGGGACAGGGGATGAAGGTAGTGTATGTGGAGGAGGATGAACCTCCACACACGTTACAGAACTAGTCGGAGGCGAAGAACCTGGCAATAAGGATTTTTTGCCGGGCTTATAAGAGGGGGGGCGCTGAGGTTTAGGTGAAGGACGAGGACGTGTAGACTCAGAACTGTGCGAGTGAATAGAGGAAGGAGTGTGGATAGTATGGGAAGCCGAGGTAGGGACCTCGGAGCCAAGAACATCAAAAGGATTCGAGACAGGGGTGACTGAGGATGAGGCGACCACAGAGGAAGCCGTGGAAGTTGGGACCCCAGAAACGGAGCGACGTTTCGCAATGCGAGAATAGGAAATATGGGGAAGTTTCCCTTGAAGGCGAAGATGAGAGAGAGCCATAGCATATGAGAAGCCTTCCGCCTCTGAGACAACGGATTTCCCGCTCATTCAGGTAAACCTGACAACGGCGAGAATACGAAGGATGTGCCTCATGACAGTTAAGGCAAGAGGGAGGTAGAGTACAAGAAGAACTGGCATGGTCGTCAGCACCACAGACTGGGCATTCGGCCATGGACCTGCAATATTTTGCTGGATGACCAAAACGCCAGCAGTTTCTACACTGCTGCGGTGTAGGGGTCACCTTTCAAACTTGTAAACGTTGACCTGCAATGTAGACCAAAGGTGGCAGTTCTCGGCAGTCAAACGTTAAACGAGCTATATTGCAAGGATAACGTCTTCGCTTATTGGCAGGGAGGACAAAAGTGTCAACTTTAAGGATAGGGAGTTCTTGGAGCTCAAGCTGCTCGAAAATGTCATCACCACATGTCTGGAAATTCCGTTGGACAATGGTGTGGGCCAAAATGACAGAACCACAAGAAGAATTGAGGGAATGGTGCTTGTCAATAGTAACAGGAGTAGTATCAATGGTTGTAAGAAGAGAAAGATCGCGAGCTTGGCCAGCATTCTGGACCGTGATGATGCGAGTGCCGCTCTTGAGAGCGTGAAATGAGATGTCTTTACCAACATGGCATAGCAGAGCCTTACCAATACTATGGTCTGAAAGATAGGTATTAGGAGAAGTCGGTCGAAGAGTAAAAAACTGTCCATTGAGTAGTTTGAAACAGAGTTTAAGGGGAGTGTGTGACGAGCTTCTCGTTTCTGAGATGAACGAGAAGAAAGTGTCGAATCGTCATGTGTGGGTCTTGGTCGTTTGGGTGTGGGACCAAGGGTGGTCCGATGTGAGACGGGCGAGCGATTCGATAATTGCCGCACCGTCGAGGGAGAAGCCGGAATCAAGGTCAGAGAAGAGCGAAGGTCAGATGTATCGAAAGGGCCAGTCGGGTCCCTGGGACCTGAAGCAGGTGACGAACTGGAACCTGCTTCAGGTACAGGGGTATTAGGGTTGTCCGAAGAGTTATCCATTAACAAGGTAGGGTCAGAACTAGGTGCGGTATCAAGGGGCCCGGGGGTAGACACGGATTAGGGCATCCATGGTTAGGTTACTTTTCTTTTCTTTTTTTATTTAAGAAAAAAAAAAAAAAAAAAAAAGGGGGAACGTGGAGGAATAGCTCCTAGGAGGAATGAAAGGGGCGTAAATCACCCTCCGCACCCAAGAGGACCTCAACACCGCAAGTAGTGCAGATGCTGCATGGAACCCGTGCCATACCCTACACTTCATGCCAGTAAACCAGCAATCCGGGATACCAACCTCACATCCACCGAGCCACCTCGGCGGACAAAAGAGGGCAGGCGGATATCCGCCACAAAGCATACCGCCTTCGGCCACCACCCCCGGAATCCGAAAGGTGGCCTCCAGAGATACACCCGTCGCCCGAAAGATACCCAAGGCCACCCCCCGGGAGACCGGAGAGGGATTGGGACATCCCCAGGCGATCCAGATTTCACGGCAAACTACACCACCGCCAAGAACCTCAACGGAATAGGAATGGACCACGGTACCCTTCCCCTACCTAGGAACTAGAATGCCTGTGGAGAGAAGCTAGGGTAAAAATGGGAAGGAAATGAGGGATGAGGAGGAGGAGGAAAGGGAAAAGGGAGGATGGGGAAGATTGGAAAAGGGAGGGGGGATTGGGGGGTAATTAGGTTCGGTCTGAGGAAGACCAAAAGGTCCAATTCCTCAGACCGATAGCCTCTTTACCTCGTCAAGAAGCCCCCTTTAAAGAAGTGTCCTCTTACAGGAAGGGGAAAAAAATTGTCGCCTTTGAAAACATGCAGTGGCAGTTTCTGAAAAACATCTGGATTAAGTACATGCGGGACAGTTCCACAGCACTTGTTTTAACCAGGGGAAGCATTAAATCAGTAGGAGTCTTATAGCACCTGGGGAATGTGAGGTATCCTCCCCACCCTTTGAATAAGTCCTATTTCTTGTATTAAGAGCCCCATCACAGATACACAGGGGATACACAACACTAAGGCGTGAGAGAGTAGAGTGACGAGCATGTAAACTGGGGTTTGTAGTGTCAAAGTTGTGTGTGGCATCATTAACTTGCACCACAATTACTGATGGGTGTGGAAAAAAAAAACTGACACTTATAATAAAAAGCGCTAAACCCTTTGACCGCTCTTCGAACTGCTTGGATGACATTGTCCAGATGGGATGGAAGCTAAAATTTTACGTACGGGTTATGGGCCCCATAGTAAAGATTTCTTGTGAATGGTTGGGAGCGAATATTACATTTATGGGGAGCGCTAAACCCGTAGGGATCACACAGCGCTTATGGGAAATGGAAAGCATTTGGACTATTCAAGGAATTTAGGGAAAAGTTCAATTCCTTAGATCAAGAGCCCCTCGCCAGCATCAAGAAACCTCCCTTGAGAGGATGTGAACGAATATTATCTCACCACAAACATGCCATCTTGGCCCTAGCCAAATACATCGCTTCACCAGTTGGAGAAGAGTTGCACGACCAGCAGGGCCAACTAAACCTCCCATATGACTTGTGTCTTCTTGATGTGTTTTCTACCTGCAGGCCGCAGCTGCTCTATCAGCCTGCCCAGCTTCCGGACGAAGGGAAATTGAGGTGTCTGGTAGCTTGATTGTTAGCTCTCACACTGAGGTTTGGGGGTCGATTCCCGGTACCGTTGGAAACCTTAGGAAGTGTGCTCAAGACACCTGTTGTCCAATGTTCACCAATCAGTAAAATGGGTGCCTGGGTGTGGGTCGCATGATGGGACATTATTATAATCATGAAGCGCTAAATCCGTAGGATTATACAGCGTCTGTGGGGGGTGATGGAAGGTATTCAGGCTTAATTCAGGGAACTGGAGCACAGCCAATTCCCTAGATCAAGAACTCCTCACCAGCGTCAAGGAACCTCCCTTGAGGGGCATCCTGGGACAAAATTGACCTAATATGCCCGAAATGCTCTGCATAGTAAGGGGTTTTCTATATAGCAGTATGTCACTGATGTCAGCTAGGCCTGTATACCTTGTACATGAGCTTGTAGAAATAAAGATTATATTAAGGTACCCACGGGTCACCGTGCACGGTAGACTCAGTGTTTAGTTTCCACATGTAATGGCCATCCCCAGGGAGCTGCAGCCCACCCAGTAAAGCCATGACTGGAAAGTGAATCTCCCACAGGAAGTAAAGGATCAGCCATCAGGGAAGGCGCCCTTACCCCGAAGGAAGTGACAATTACTCCTTCAGAGACCACCTATAGGAATAGGAGTCATTCACACCATGGGGAATACGATAATCAGATTTAATCCAAAGAATGGGAGTAGTTGTAATTCTTGGATCAAGAACTAAGTTTTAACGCTATGACAAAACTGTCAAACGTGGTAGGAGAGAAACTGATATAGCATCTTTACAAAACAGTTTTAAAATTTAAAATGAGCTACAAGAATGGAAGCGACGACATGAATTTAGGAGGTGGCTTATATTCTGATATCAAAAGTATTAAGTGGATGTTGACAAAATTTATGTAGAGACGCAATGAGGTTATGGCATTTTATTGCGCAGACTTCATCCATCGGAACTATCTGTTTACCTTGAATTGATAAAGTCCTGGTGGACGAAATGGCCTCACAATAAAAAAAAAACCGCCATTATGTCTTATTCACATACTGTCAGTATTGTCTAAAACTTTACTGCAACTTTAAGCTACTTCATTTACATTACTCTGAATAGTTTCATTTCCTGGTAACAAGTTTAACAATGCAAGAACTTTTGAACTTCGACGGAGTCTTATTTTTCCCCATTTAATCTAGCAATTTTCTATTTTTTTTTACCCACTTCAATTTCCATTTGGGTGCTTATTTAGTCCCCCCCCCAAAAAAAAAAAAAGTTTTTAAAAAATCTTAACACTGTTATTCCTTTCCCCACTTGTATTCACTTTTTTTTCCTACTTGCATAGATTATTTCACTTCAGCTGGTCTTGTTTTTTTCACCTGGTTATTTCTCCCTTGGCTCAAAGGCTCGCACTTCGAAGTGGCTGACTACCATGTATAACAGCCAGAAGCTCTAGGGTTTTTGGTCACTAAGTGACAGCCCTGAAGTTGTCCACTTTGAGGCTAGATATGTACTTCGGGCAGGCGAAGGGGCTTTCTGCTCAGGGTTCTTCACCGCCTAGGTGGCGGGCGACGGGGCTGACCACTTTCAGCAGGATGTCTGCAATATCATCGTAGGACTCTGTATCCAGGGCGGGCGGCCCAACCCTTGACCAGTGAAGACGAACAGACAGTTGTCCAACAGACCGACAAATACCCAGCAGCGACCTCGAAGCCTGTGACAAAAGGACCAAGAAACCCTGTTATTACAGGTTATGTGAAAAAAGGGTTTTGGGAAAACAGACAAGTTGAAGAATAAGACACTTTTACAACATTCTGGAATTTTTACTGGGGAAACGTTTCCGCCACAGTAGTTTATCAGTCCAGTACAAAGGTGGAAAAAGAGGCGAGGTAATCGTCTCTCAACCTGGAATCGGTGTTCAGCCCAGTCTTGAAGACTGATGGACTCAAACTACTTTATCTACCGTTCTTCTTTATATTGGACTGATGAAGCCAGTGTGGCGAAACGTTTCAATAAAGATTTCCCAAATGTTGCACCAGTGTCATTCTATTACAGGTTACTAGAAGTTAGCACAGTTGCATGTATACTAAATATCTGATATTTGGCCCAAAGGGGAGTACACGTTTAGTCTGGCCGCTGCAGGTCTTAACACGTATACTAAACATACCGTATATTCACATTCACACATTTACGGCATTACAATACCTCAGAGTCTCGTGTTCTTCTTCCTCTTTAATCTTCCTATCCCGTGCAATCCATACAGCTTCACAACCTCCCATCCATTATTTTTTTATTCGTGTAATGGTTCATTGTAGTGAACCATTACACGCACACACATGAAGCTTACGTGAATGAGTATAGGGAGGGGGGCTGCAGCAGTGCCTATAGCTGCAGTCACCGCTGGGTTATCCGTGAGGGGCGAGTAGGCCACGGCAGACTTTTAGTGTCGAAGGTCTCTACGAGACTGATCGGGGTTTTCCCCGAACAAGCTGAGAGGGGTCCAGCAAGTCCCCACCATCTGCGACAACACCTTGGGGTTTGCTCATACCAAGTCTGCTTCTTTATTTTTTTTCTGTGGGGAGAAAATAGGAAGCATCATTTAGTCTTGAAAATAATATTCTGGGAAATACTAAACCGTAAGTCATATAGCGTCTGGGAATTGGGAGATAGTTAAATTCAAGGGAGACTAGATTAAATTCCCTTGATTCAGAAGCTCTTCACCAGCATTAGGACACTTCCTTTTAAGAGGGGGCGAGGAAGTATGATCTGCAATTCCAGGTTAAGGGCTTTAATTGATTTCCGGGGACCAGGTGAGGACGGAGGTTTGGTGGGGCAACAGATGTATTAGCACTTGCAAACAGGCTGTGTGTGATGTGTGCGATCCTTAATAGACAAGATTTGTCTTAAGTAACTTTCTGTTGAAGAGGGCCAAACACTAACTTTCTCCGTTTTCTTGGTCAACCGCGCGCCACTTTCAAGACATCTGTGGATATGGTTTAACTCAATAAGGCAAAGTCTACAGTAAAAGACTTCATTTCGACCTTTGCCTTAGTATCTGTCCATTCATTTCCTGGGACATCAATGTTATTAAAAAATTCTACTAGGGTTATATTGCATAATTTGGGGGTGGAAGAGTTCAGTCCAATAGTGACAAGCACGTGGGATAACTTCATTCCAGACAAGACTAGTTGAAATCTGGGCTCAGACAAGTTAAGACACCTCATCGTGTTAAAAAACATTACATTCATAGGAGCACTAAACCCGTAGGGGGCCCTAGTACCTGGGAAATGGAAGGATTTAGACTTAAAGGAATTGGAACAGGTCCTGTTCTTAGAGTAAGAGCCCCTCACCAACATCAAGGAACCTCCCGTCTAGGGGATAAAGCCACTGCAAGCTTTTAAAAATGAAATCACTTCGCTGTGAGTGCACACCACCCAGGTAGTTTAGTACTAATAGTATCCACCTTTGCGATTGGCAAAAGTTTTGGCTCACAAACCCTTCACATTGCAGTATCTCTCTGCCTTGATGCCTCTTATTTACACCGAGTACAAGTGCATTTGCGGCAAGTTCTCAAGGACAGCATGTTAAGACAGTCCAGAGATCTACAAAAAGTCTTGCTTCAGCCCCGTGCCTATCCCAGAACCTCCGTCTATATTACTCTGGAACCCAGACACTTGCCAGCCACCCCAATGGGATCACACTATCCTTGAAAGAGGAAAGTTGTGCGGGACTATATGCATCTACCAGGCTGACACCTACATTCAGTTTAGTGCTGGTCACTGGCGTGCTGCTGATCACAGGGGTAACACAAGCTCAAATAGGGCGTGGTCCTCTACTACCTCTTCATCTCAGGGGGATCAGAGATACTTTTTTTAGGAAAATCCCATGGGTTTCATTAAATTGATTCAAAGTCATCGCCCAAGGGCTGTCACTTTTTTGTTTCCATCTGACGACCCCCTGGGTAATGGATCGCATCTTGGGTTCTCAACCCAACGTCTAAGGAGTCGAAAGCCCTGAACTACAGTAACAGAACTACACCAATAAATGTGGGATGGATGGGGGGGGTAGACAAAAAAGGCAAAAACAGCCCTTAGAATAAAATAGGATTCTAAAAAGCCTTTTTATTTATTTATCCCAGGATACGGGTCTTCCATAATTATCTTAGAGGCAACTATATAATATATTTAAAAAATTCATTGGAAACCTCTACAGCACCTGTTATACGGTTTAACCCAAGGAAAAACTAGCTCAAATTTTTTTGATAACGGGAGAATCAAGACCCCTTGGGGGGTGGCACTCACCAGGTTGGAGGCCCGTGGTCACTGAGTCGCACTAGGGGATGGGTGGCACCTGGTGGTGGCTCTGACGTCTCCAGAGGGCCACCATCTACCCCATTCATGGAGGAGAGACCTATCAAAATTTTTGCACTCCTGCAAAACGACAGCATAAAAGGTCATAGCAGGTGATATCAAGCCACAATTAAATAATGGTTGTGCCCTTTTTAAACTATTTTGACAGGTCAAGTTATAAGAAATCATGTTTGTATAATAAAACTGACTTGTGCATTTTAGTTACAGTACATTATGCTGGCTGGTGCAAGACCATCACACACCAGCATTTAACATAGAGGAATTCTAGGATGGATTGTTGATTTGGGAGACTTACATTTCAAGCCATAGTGTGTCGGGTTAGGCTATTCTAAATCATATTTTGTTTACCCCAAGTCTTTTATGACCCAAGTATCCACACCCCCTTCACTCCACACGTTAGATTTGCAAATGTTTGTACCCCCACGCTAGATGTGCAATTATCACCATATCAAAGTGATTGCAAAAAAATGTACAAAAAAAAACCCCACAACAGCATAATGTATAAGAAAACAAAAGGCGAAACTTATTTCACGGGGGTAATTAGCAAAGCGTGAACCACGAACAGCAGCAGGGGCAGAGGACTAATTACATGCATGATAAACTGGTCAGTAGAGCTGAGGTGTTTCAGAAGACGCGGTGCTAGTTGCGGTGCTAGTTGGTGTATTGTGCTAGTTGCCAAGAGTGACGTAAGGAAGAAACTGGATCTCACAGGTCCAGGAGCTATACAATACTTCACTCAAGTGAACCATCAAAGCGTCTCCGTCACAACGTGGATTCGAATCTGGTGAACGAGAAATTTTTCTGAAACAAGCGTAGACTCAGCGGCCATGTAGAATATTCTGATGGATCCTGTTGGTAATATCCCCTTTTAACTAAATCTCTTATGGCCAAACCTGGAAGCAGTATGAGGAAGGAGAGACGATATAACATCTCACCTATACAACATGATGCCACCTTACCCGAGGCCTCGAGTCTTACGAGACACCTATTAGTTTCTTAGATTTAAACCCTGTTCATTGCACGAGGCTCATTGAAGCAGCAATCCACCAGTCATTTAGGAAACTTTAATCACTCACATAAGGATGAATATAAATTCTTAAGGAATATACGCTGAGAGATGCGTACCTCGTGGTGTACACACTCCAAGTGCATTCGATTTTGGAATAAAGTTGACGATTTTCTTCTGCTCTCTGTCCACAGATACTGAACATTGTATGTAGTAGTGGTCGATGGTCTGAATGAACCAAGGTCATGTCCTTCATAATGTGAGAAATCACGAAAGTACCTGGAATTTCGCTATTTTTTCACTTTAGTAATGTATACAGGAGAAAGGGTTACTAGCCCCTTGATCCCGGCATTTTAGACGCCTCTTACTACACGCATGGCTTACGGAGGGAAGAATTCTGTTCCATATCCCTATGGAGATAAGAGGGAATAAAGAAGAACAAGAACTAATAAGAAAATAGAAGAAAACCCAGAGGGGTGTGTATATATATGCTTGTACATGTATGTGCAGTGTGACATAAATTTAAGTAGAAGTAGCAAGACGCACCTGAAATTTTGCATGTTTATGAGACAGAAAAAAGACACCAGCAATCCTACCATCATGTAAAACAATTACAGGCTTTCGTTTTACACTCACTTGACAGGACGGTAGTACTCCCTGTGTGGTTGCTGTCTACCAACCTACTACCGAGGGTGTATATATACCCTAGGTAGTAGGTTATGAGTGTAGGCATGCCTCTGGCGAGACAGTGATGGAGTGAATGATGATGAATGTGTTTCTTCTTTATCAGGTCACCCTGACTCGATGTGAAACAGCCAATGTTCTAAATAAATAATATATATATATATATATATATATATATATATATATATATATATATATATATATATATATATATATATATATATATTATATTTTTTTTTCGGAAATTTTCTAAGGTTTGCGGGCAATTCCATTAATTTGGTGAGAGATAGCCTCTGTCGAGTCTGGTTTTCCCTGCCCCCCCAATCACACGTAATAAGTGCCGGGCCAAGCCGGCTTTGCGTCCCGGCCAAGCCAGGCTTTGCGTGCCGGGGGTTTGGGCCAAAAGGGGCCCTCACCTGGGCCCAAGCCGCCAGGCTTTGCAAGAATGCTGCAATTTTGAGTGCCAAGACTCGTGAGCATTTTTCAAAAAAACCCAAAATTTGGGAAATTTCAACCTTTCTCCCTCTTTCCCCAAGATCGCTCTTGATGAAAAATGGAGGTCCCCACTCATCTACCTCGGATCAAACCTCGAGGATTAATAATCTTTCCTTCCAGTTTCTTCTTACTATGGAAAACCCATCTCTTTTTTTCATAATTGAATTTGATGTCAGAATATTCAGTGATTTATTTCGTTGTTATTTTCGACGCCCCCGCAAAAAAGACGAACGTGAAGAGCTTTTAAGCTCAACGATTTTATTGTGGGAAAAAGCTCCATATCTTTATCGTAGCTTGAAGCTGCTCTGTAAAAAAGAGTTTTGTCATTGATTTGCTTAAAGTCAGTAAAGGCTTACCCTCCATAAAGGTCTATAGGGGCTTTCTCGTTGACTTGATGAAGCTTTTATCATCCCTTGAAAAAGATCGGTAGGGGCTTTCCCCTTTAAAATTAAAGCTCTCACATAACTTTGTCATGACTGATGCAGCTCCTAATAGACGCTCTGTGGAAGAGCTTTATAGTAGACAAAGCTTTAAAAAAATTTTCATCATGACTCTTAACAGCGCCATAAAAAAGTTCCATCGTTGAATTTTGATCTCCCAAAAAGAAAAGAGAGAGAGAGAGAGAGAGAGAAAAAGGGGAAGGAAAAGAGAGATGAAAGAGGGTTTGAGTGGGGCAGAAAGTTTAAAGATACGATGGGATGAGCTCCAAAGATCTTAAAGAAAATATGTTTGGGCTGTGTGGGGGAGATGGGGATATCTCCTCAAGGTGGTGGAGTTAGTGGGCGTGTCCCGGACGCTTCTCTGTTGTGACTGGACGCTGCTGGAGGTGGAGCGGGGGCTTCTGCACCAAGATTTTCTTGATTCTTTCTTCTGAGGGGAAACGGGGCCATCGACCAACGTGGTCTGTGATTCTTATTGCTGGCGAAAGGGGGGGCCATCATGCCCAACACCCGTGATACGTCTCTTTTCGTATGGTAGGGCCGTAATGCATCAACATGACCTTTATTCTTGCTCCTGGAGGAAGGTGGGGGCCCTCATCCAAACACGTGATTCGCCTCGTTTTGGGGAAAGGGGGGGCCATCATGCACCAGCATGACCTATGATTGGCCCGTAGCGGGGGAAGGCGGGCGTGGCCACGGGCCCCCACACAACAACAGTGTTAGTGGACGTCGGGCCCCTGCCTTCTGTGGATGGGGCAGTCGACTCCCGTTTCTCCCTTTGTGGCGCTGGGAACGTGGTGGCCCCCCTGCGGACCCCCCCCACCACCCCTGGCGCTCTGCTGCTCTGCTTCCCCGCCCACCACGTCTGCCCACCCAAACCCCCCCGTCGCCGCTGCCCCCCATCCTATTCAAGGGGGGCCCCGCGCTCCCCCTTTTCTTCCCGGGGGGGCAGCGACGGGCTTCCCAAGGGGGGCTTCCCCGGGCGGCTGGTGGTGGGCGGGGGGTGGACCATGGGCGTGGGCGGCCTGCTGCAGTCGCCCTCACCCCTGGTCAATGGGGCCTCGCCAGCCCTTCTTCCCTCCCCCTGAGCGTCCCCAGCAGCCCCAGGTTAGTCCCATCCCCCTCAAAGGGCCTCTAGTCCCCTCATTTCTGAAAATCCCCCCGGGAGCATTCAGGTAAGTCCCCCCACTCCTGAGTCCCCAGTTGATTCCCTCCCTTCTAAATTGCCCCCCAGTCTTGCATCTTAAAAGACAGTCAAAAGGGCTTTCTGCGATTATTAGTAATGGTAACAATAGGTGACTTATGTGACGGTCTAAAGGTTCCCGCAGCTGGACTCTTTCCTAAGACGCACCTCATATATTGTCCTGGTACCTTTTACTGGGTGAAACGTGTGTAGGGGGGAGGGAAAATTGAATTACGGGTTTATCTCATTTAAAAGGTCACCTGTGTTGAAGACTACGTACTCCTCACCAACTCCCAAGGCTGAGGGACCGATTACCTCATCTTCTGTATCAGTTCTACTGTTTTCACATGATGTCCTTAAACTGTATTGATAAACCACTGGATGGCGAAACGTCTACAAAGTAAAGATACCCAGATGTTGCATTTCCCAATTCTTTATTTTGTCGGTATTGTATACCATTTATCACAACTTGTCCAAGTTCTCTAGCACTTCTTGGAAGAATTACTGCCCCCAGTATCCTCCCAAGGGACGCGTGATGAAATTTAGACTTACCA
>WNWK01040981.1:0-16695 GCA_009830355.1 Cherax destructor
CTTCTATTTTCTTTCTTGAAGTTGTTTTCTTATCGATTTTAATTTTTTTCCAAAGAACTTTTATGGCCTGTGAGACCAATATAAGTGCTGTTTTTCAAATACAGTGGTCCCTCGGTTTTCGTGCATCCCCAAACTCGAACATTTATGTAAGTGTATTTTCGTAAGTGCTGTTGCAAGTGTATTTGGGGGTCTGAAATAGACTAACCTACGTGACATTATTTCTTAAGGAAGTAAATTCGTTCGGTAATGGCACTTGAGCAGCATTCTGGAACAAAATTTGGCGAAAACCGAGGGACCACTGTACAGTGGACCTCCAGTTATGAGCACCTCGGAAATTGGACAATTATGTAAGTGTAATATTGTAAGTGCTTTTGTAAGTGTATTTTTGGTGTCTGAAATGGATTAACATACAGTGGTACCCGGTTCGATGGTCCCCAAACTCACCCTTTATGTAAGTTTATTTTTTAAATGCTTTTGTAAGTGTAATTTGGGGTCTAAAAGGACTAGTCTATTTTACAACTTTTCTTAAGAGATAAATTCGTTTGGTAATGGCACTTGAACAGCATTCTGGAATGAAAATATAGCCGGTCCACTGTACTTGACATTTTCCTTAGGGAGAAAATTGTTCAGTAATGGCATGAGCAGCCTACTGATGATTTATGCTCGAACTCGGGGTCCACTGTATTCAGCTAATTTACATAATATTGACATAAAGTTTGTTATCACTATTTTGTTTGCACAATGTATTTACAAATATTTTCAATAACAAATAATGTTTATTTCTTTTGTTCAATAATATATATACAGTGGACCCCGAGTTTATAAAAACTTCACTCCTGAAGTCTGCTCAAGTGCCATTACCGAGCAATTTACCCCCTTAAGAAAAAATGTCACATAGGTTAGTCTATTTCAGACCCCCAAAAATACTTTTCACAAGCACTTACAATATTATACTTACATAAATGTACGATTTCCGGGGTTTCGAAACTCGGGGTCCACTGTACAGTGGACCCCGGTGTTCTCCTGTTCAAACACGCCCTTTTATGTAAGCGTATTTTTAAATGCTTTTATAAGTGTTAGTCTACTTTACATTATTTCTTTAAGGAATAAATTCGGTTGGTAATGGCACTTGAACAGCATTCTGTTACGAAAAATGGACGAACACTGGGGTCCACTGTATACAGTATATAGTGAATGGACATGTTTCTAGAAGTTCTGCAGCCTGTGAAATCTCTGAAACATGGTTCCATACACAGTGGTGTTTACATTCCACACACATAAAGCGAGTGTCTCTGCGTTGTTGTGGGCATTTTTGTATGTGCACAGACAAAACACCTCTTCTGAGCCTTTTCTTGCAAGCAGTAGCAGGCAGTTTTGTTAGGAAGTGTTCACCAGGCCTCAGACGAGAGGGTAGGTGTTGATAACTTGGTGTTGGGCAGGTTTCTATTGCAGGTGCTGTTCCTTGGTACTTGAATATTATTTGTCTTATGACAGACAAACAAAATTCGCCATATGGTGGTTTGTTTGTGGTCTTCAACTTATAAATATTATAAGCATTGAGCATAGTAATGTCAGAATGTGAAAAAGAGTTTTATGTACCACTTGTAACTCTTGCGAACACAATCAGCATACCCAATTTGCATGTCACATTTGTCCACTAAGCGCATATTGAGGGGGTAGTCCATCACAGCTGCAGGTTTTAGAATGGGTCCATTGGTCTCTCTATTCAGCCTGCCAGTGTCTGTCATTTCGTTAGGGAGAATTGATGACAACAGTGTGACATCTCGTTTGTCATGCCACCAAATGCCATGATGTCATTGGCAGCAACGCCTGCACCTCACCTCTACGAGTGCCTACATTGAACGTAGGCATATGCTTACGATTTGCAAGCACTGTACGAACACATCTGTCAAGTTCACTCGCAAAAAATCACTGAGGGAGGGCTTGTGTACCATTTATCAGTACAGTGGAACCCTGACTAACGTAAGCTCCATATAACATAAAAATGCGTGTAACGTAGCTTTTCGCAAAATATTTGTCTCGTGTAGTGTAACATACCAGACCTGTCCGCCTGCCCGCGCCTGTGCAGGACGCCAGTGTAGCGTTGTTTACCATTGAGAGAACATTATCCAGTGTGCTCTTTCAAACATTCACAATACTTTTGTTGTATTTTTGGTGGTTTAGTGATTGTCACTGTGAAATAAGTCACCATGGGTCCAAAGAAGCTTCCTAGTGGCACCCTGTGGTAAAGAGAGTGAGGAACACCATCAAACTGAAGAAAGATATTGTTGAAAAATATGAGAGGTCATACATCTGAGTGAGCTTGCCAGGATATACAAGAAAACCCCATCTATCAGCACTATCCTGGCAAGAGAAATTAGATCAAGAAACTAATGTTGCAAAAGGGGTTGATATGTTCGAAAAATAGATCAAAAACATTGGATGAGGTTGAGAAGTTGTTGATGGTGTGGATAAACAATAAACAGATAGCAGGTGATAGTATTTCCACGGCGATAATTTGTGAAAAGTAAAGAAATTGCACGCAGATCTTGTCAAGACAGTGCCTGGAACCAGTGGTGAGGAGAGTGATTTTAAAGCCAGCAGAGGCTGGTTTGACAGGTTTAAGAAACGTAGTGGCATACACAGTGTTGTGAGGCATGGTGAGGCAGCCAGCTCAGACAAACGTGCAGCTGAAAAGTTTGTGAGTGAATTTAAGGGGTTCGTAGAGGCTGAAGAATTCCTCCCCCAACAAGTGTTTAATTGTAATGAAACAGGCCTGTTTTGGAAGAAAATGCCCAACAGGACCTTCATTACTCAGGAGGAAAAGGCCCTGCCAGGTATCACAAGCCTATGAAAGACAGGCTAACTCTTATGATGTGTGCCAATGCCAGTGGTGATTTTAAAGTGAAGCCTTTACTGGTGTATCACACAGAAAATCCCAGAGCCTTCAAGAAACACAATGTTAACAGGAATAATTTGTGTGTGCATTGGAAGGCTAACACTAATGCATGGGTCACTAAGGACTTTTCATGGAATGGATGACTGGAGTGTTTGGCCCTAGTGTGAAGAAATACCTCCTGGAAAAGAAATTGCCACTCAAGTGCCTCCTGGTACTGGACAATGCTCCTGCTCATCATCCTCACAACTTGCAAGAATTGTTGTCTGACAAGTTCAATTTCATCAGAGTGAAGTTCTTGTCTCTAACACCACTCCTCTCATCCAGCCCATGGACCAGCAGGTCATTGCAAACTTCAAGAAACTGTACACCAAAGCAATGTTTCAAAGGTGCTTTAATGTGACCAATGACTCTGAATTGACCCTAAGAGAGTTCTGGAAAGATCACTTCAATATCGTGCATTGCATAGGCCTTATAGGTAAGGCTTGGGAGGAAGTGACTTCAGGACTTTGAACTCTGCTTGGAGACCACTGTGGCCGGATTGTGTTGAAAACTGGGATTTTGAAGGATTTGAGGCTGACCCTGACCCTGACGACCCTGTGCCTGTTGTGGAAGATATTGTGGCATTGGGGAACAGCCTGGGGTTGGAGGTGAGTGGTGAGGATGTGGAAGAGTTGGTGGAGGAGCACAGGGTAGAGCTAACAACTGAAGAGCTGCAAGAGCTGGAACTGGAACAGCATCAGACCAGAGGTGAGGTTATTGCTTCACAGGAGGAGGAAGAGGAGAGAAGGAGGTGCCTTCTTCAGTGCTTAAGGAAATTTGTTCCAAGTGGAATGATGTGCAAAGTTTTGTTGAAAGACACCACCCTGAGCAAGCTGAAATGAGCCATCTGTGCAACCACTTCAGTGACAGAGCCATGTTGTACTTCAGGAAAGTATTAAAGAGTCGCCAGAAACAGAGGACTGTGGACAGTTATTTCAAGACGCAGGGATCCAGTGCCTCTCAAGCTTTTCCTAGTGGGATTAAAAGACAAGAAGGGAAGTAACCCCAGAGAGGGACTTGTTACCTGAAGTCATTTTGGATGGGGATTCCCCTTCCAACCACTAACACCCTGCCCCTGTCATCCTGCCTATCTTCCAGATGCCTGCAACTCTTCAATAAAGGTAAGTAAATGTTATATATTAATCTGTTTTTATTATTTAGTATGTGAATATTTTTGGGTGGAACGGATTAATTGTATTCACATTATTTCTTATGGGAAATAATGTTTGAATTACATATTTTTGTGTTAAGTAAAGCTCCTGGAACGGATTAATTACGTTAGTCGGGGTTCCACTGTATATAATATATGCCCCTTACCAAGATATGGTTCCATCATTGTTCTAACCACATCACCAGAGATACCCAGTAACTTCCTGGTATCTTTCAATGTATTACTTCCATTGTACACAATAATATCAATACAATACCACTGTAGCATTCACAGAGCACAAACAACTTTATGCCAAATCGTTTCCTCTTGCTTGGTATATACTGCTTGAACGACAGTCTACCTTTGAACAGAATCAGTGACTCATTAATAACAAGCTTCCTGAAGGGATAAAAATGCATATTGAATTTCTCTTTCAGATACAGAAACACATTCCTAATCTTATATAACCTGTCGTTTCTGTCAGGCCTGGTTTTGTGTGAGAAGTGGAGCATACGTAACAGTAGCACAAATCGATTCACTGATATTATATCACTGAAACCTGGTGTTGCAATCAGGCGGTCTGTCGACCAGTATGATTTGACACGATTCTTATACACATGTGGCATAAGCATTATTGTGGCAAAGAAAAGATACATCTCAGCCACAGTTGCCTCTTTCCACCTGTTGAGGCGTAATGTTGGTGAAAGTATTGTGTTTGCCATGGTGTACTCGTAGTATCTGTTGCTTTCCCTGACAATAATTTCCATCAGGGGATCGTCAAAAAATAACTCGAAACATTCCAGTTCAGTGACATTGTTCCCAAGTGGACAAGATGGGCATATTCCACTTTGATTTTTATCAAACTGATGGGGATTGGGAATAAAATTGTCAGCTTCCTGCCAATCCCAGGTGCGGTCTGCTGGTGGGTACTGGATATTTACAGGTGGTTGTGGGGTTGTGGAAGTGGAGGTTGTGGTTGTGGGGTTGGTGGGTGGGTGAGGATGGCCTTTGTTGTAGCTGAGCTGACTCAGCGGCGTCGGTGCCAGCATGGTCCACTGCTGGTGCCTAGCGCCTGACACCACCACCACTACCACTACCAGATGCATGCATATTTCTCATCCCAATTGCAACACTATTGTCTTCATTTTCACTATCACTTCTTGTTGTACGTCCACGGGATGTACTCCTTCCCTTTGGAACAGCATATGGCACGCTACCAGAGCGCATATACCGTCGTATATAGTGACAATTCACTGGAGAATATTCTGCTCCAGTCTCGCTACTGGAACTGTTTTGAAGAGCTTGGAGTTCATATTCACTATCACTATCATCACCATTGCTCACATCAGAGTCTGGAATATGAGTAAATAACAGTTTCCTCTTTCGTTCTGGTAGACTTGAGCGTGAACAAGATGCCACAGCACTGGAGGTGGACGGCTGAGGATCATCTGGGTTTTCCTCAATATTACCGGTATTATGGTCATTAGTTTCGGTCACAACCTCCTCAAAACCTTGAAACTCATCATCACTGACACTCCCATCCGTGTTAGAACTGTCACTGGGGAACAAAAGTGTTACAATTCGCCGAGGAGTGAGGAGTTTCTTACCGCCAGGCATGGTGAACAAGGTGTACTAACATGGAGTTTCCACAATTCACCACTGGGTCCCCGATTTTTTTCCTACTGACCACGCAGACCCATTCTCTCACCACTAGGCCTACCAGCCATTTCGCGCTTAATTTGAAGGCGTTAGAATTTATGCATACTAGTACGGGGATAACCCCAGCGCGTAAGCCGTACTTGTATGACCGAAACCCCGAAAGGGTTAAACGGTCCAAACGTATATATACGTTAGTACTGCTACTGCCCCAAACGTATATTTACGTTTTATTTTTCCTGCCTCCAAATTTGGCATGATTGGCCTGAGATGCCTGGTCAGCATAGAATGGGTCTTAACACTCGGTGTGCGTCATATTAAAAAAATCTGGGACCACTTAGTACCTTGTGGGAGCACCAGTTAAATTGAGCGCCAGCTAGAGCAAACACTGCGGCAAACACCAAGGATTCACTGATGTCATGTCATATTAACACTCCCCTTTGAAGTGGAAAGTGATGTCGGCAGGCTGGCAGGCCAGCTGGCTGCCTGCCTGCCTGGGGACCTGGCTGGCAAACAGCTGGTTGGCCACCTGGCTGGTCAGCTGGGTACCTGATTGGCTGTCTATCTCTGTCTGTCTGTCTGTATCTATCTGTCTGTCTCTATCTCACAGGAACACATACTTAAATACAATTATACATGGTGTAAATTACCTAGGATAGCTAAAAAAATGAAGACAAAGTGATATAATGTGCTTGTGATCTGCGTAATACCAGTTGGTTCATGAGCTACTCTCTGAGACAATCAGACAGAAAGGAGACGACACACAGGCAGACAGAAAGACAGACACACAGAAAAACAGACACACAGACAGACAGAGAAGTTTGCATAACAAATAAAGGGAAGCAGTGTACAGTGGACCCTCGGTTAACGAATACCCCGGAAATCGTGCAATTATGTAAGTATAATTTTGTAAGTTCTTGTGGAAGTGTATTTTTGGGGGTCTGAAATAGACTAACCTACGTGAAATTTTTCCTTAAGGGAGTAAATTCGTTCGGTAATGGCACTTGAGCAGACTTTAGGAGTGAAGTTTTTACGAAACTCGGGGGTCCACTGTATGCTATTATTGTTGTTATTATTAGTATTACAGTGGACCCTCAAGTAACGAACAAAATTCATTCCAGAAGCCTGCTCAAGTGCCA
The DNA here is from genome assembly GCA_009830355.1 of Cherax destructor. Taxonomy (NCBI): domain Eukaryota; kingdom Metazoa; phylum Arthropoda; class Malacostraca; order Decapoda; family Parastacidae; genus Cherax; species Cherax destructor. The sequence continues at coordinate 6,884 of WNWK01040981.1, forward strand.
TTACCGAACCAATTTACTCCCTTAAGAAATAATGTCAAGTAGGTTAGTCCATTTCAGACCCCCAAAAATACACTTACAAAAGCACTTACAATATTATACTTACATAATTGTACGATCTCCGGGGTGTTCGTTACTCGGGGGTCCACTGTATTCTCTATCATCATTATTATTATTATTTTTATGCACTATCATTATTATTATTATTTGAGTACAATTTCAGTACCTAATATTACTGTCAGAACAAAGATTGGCTATGAAATCACAAGAACTACTATAAATTGTAATTTTTTTTTTTTTCAACAAGTCGGCCGTCTCCCACCGAGGCAGGGTGACCCAAAAAGAAAGAAAATCCCCAAAAAGAAAAAACTTTCATCATCATTCAACACTTCCACCTCACTCATACATAATCACTATTTTTGCAGAGGCGCTCAGATACGACAGCTGAGAATAGTCCCTCCCAGCTGTCACTATCCCAGACCCCTCCTTTAAAGTGCAGGCATTGTACTTCCCATTTCCAGGACTCAAATCCAACTAAATCAATTAACTGGTTTCCCTGAATCCCTTCACAAAATGTTACCCTGCTCACACTCCAACAGATCGTCATGTCCCAAAAACCATTCGTCTCCATTCACTCTTTTCTAACACGCTCACACATGCTTGCTGGAAGTCCAAGCCCCTCGCCCACAAAACCTCCTTTAACCCCTCCCTCCAACCTTCCTTCCCCTACAGATTTATACGCTCTCCAAGTCATTCTACTTTGATCCATTCTCTCTAAATGACCAAACCACTTCAACAACCCTTCTTCAGCCTTCTGACAAATACTTTTAGTAACTCCACACCTTCTCCTAATTTCCACATTCCAAATTTTCTGCATAATATTTACACCACACATTGCCCTTAGACAGGACATCTCCACTGCCTCCAGCCTCCTCCTCGCTGCAGCATTTGCAACCCATGCTTCACACCCATATAAGAGTGTTGGTACCACTATACTTTCGTACATTCCCTTCTTTGCCTCCATGGGTAACGTTTTGTCTCCACAGATACCTCAACGCACCACTCACCTTTTTTCCTTCATCAATTCTGTGGTTAACCTCGTCCTTCATAAACCCATCCGCTGACACGTCAACTCCCAAATATCTGAAAACATTCACTTCTTCCATAATCCCTCTCTCCAATGTGATATCCAATTTTTCTTTATTTAAATCATTTGATACCCTCATCACCTTACTCTTATCTATGTTCACTTTCAACTTTCTACCTTTACACACTTTCCCAAACTTGTCCACTAACCTTTGCAACTTTTCTTTAGAATCTCCCATAATCACAGTATCATCAGCAAAAAGTAACTGTGTCAACTCCCATTTTGCATTTAATTCCCCATAATTTAATCCCACCCCTCTCCCCAACACCCTAGCATTTACTTCTTTTACAACCTCATCTATAAATATATTAAACAACCATGGTGACATTACACATCCCTGTCTAAGACCTACTTTTACTGGGAAGTAATCTCCCTCTCTCCTACACACCCTAACCTGAGCCTCACTATCCTCATAAAAACTCTTTACAGCCTTTAGTAACTTACTACCTATTCCATACACTTGTAACATTTGCCACATTGCTCCCCTATCCACTCTTATCATATGCCTTTTCTAAATCCATAAATGCAATGAAAACTTCTCTACCTTTATCTAAATACTGTTCACATATATGCTTCACTGTAAACACTTGATCTACACATCCCCTACATACTCTAAAGCCTCCTTGCTCATCTGCAATCCTACTCTCTGTCTTACCTCTAATTCTTTCAATAATAACCCTGCCATACACTTTACCTGGTATACTCAGTAAACTTATTCCCTTATAATTTTTACACTCTTTTATCCCCCTTCCCTTTATATAAAGGAACTATACATGCTCTCTGCCAATCCCTAGGTACCTTCCCCTCTTTCATACATTTATTAAACAAAAATACCAACCACTCCAGCACTATATCCCCTTCTGCTTTTAACATTTCTGTCATGATCCCGTCAGTTCCAGCTGCTTTACCCCTTTTCATTCTACGTAATGCCTCGCGCACCTCCCCCACATTCACATCCTGCTCTTTTTCACTCCTAAACGATGTTGTACCTCCCTGGCTAGTACATGAAATTACCGTCTCCCTTTTTTCAGCGACATTTAAAAGTTCCTCAAAATATTCCCGCCATCTACCCAATACCTCCAGCTCCCCATCTACTAACTCCCCTACTCTGTTTTTAACTAACAAATCCATTCGTTCCCTAGGCTTTCTTACCTTGTTTATCTCACTCAAAATTTTTTTCTTGTTTTCAGCAAAATTTCTTGACAGAGCCTCTCCCATTGTTTCATCCACTCTTCTTTTACACTCTCTCACCACTCTCTTCACATAAAAATTATATTAAAATAATAAAAAAAAGAGAAAAAAAAGGTATATCGGCAACAATTCTGCAAGCGGCAGGGCTCCTGTTGGTGTCAGGTGAGCATCCAGTGCCAACTTCTCCGCTTCATATCTCGGTAACTACTCACCCTAATTGTTTTTTTTTTATCCGATAACACTTAAAAAAATGTGTTGTTTATTTCTATATTTTTTTTTTTTTTCAAAATATTCGGGGCACTGGGCATGCGAACGTATATATACGTTTGGACCGTTTAAGGGTTAAGACATGTTACTGAATGTGTATAGATTGGGGAGGAAATAAGGAGAGGCCCTGCTTAATGCTTGGATATTAACCCTTTGAGTGTCACACCTGCTCGCAAACTTGCTCATAGTGATGAAGAATTTAAAAAAAAAATGATTACTATATTGCGAAGTTAGCGGTCTCAGCGATATTTACACATCAGCGATTTTGCCCACTTTGAGCCCTATTTTGGGCCAATTCATTTGTCCTACTTGACCAAAATCATAGATATTTCACTCCTTTTATTCTATTGATTAAGTACAAGAAATTGCCCATTTACCTATTTCAACTACACAAAAAAGTGATCAGAAATTACTAATTTGGCAAATTTCTCACAAAGTTCAAGAAAGGCCATTTTCAAAATAGGGGCCAGAATGAACAATGCAGACATTCCTGGCACTAAAATAACATTTTCTCTGTTCATTAGTCAAGTCTCCAGGCCCCTCTTATATTACGCTTGCTTTTCATTTTGAATTTTTATTCACTTAACCCTTTCAGGGTTTCGGCCGTACTAGTATGGCTTACACGCTGGGGTTTTCCACGTACTAGTACGGATAAATTCTAGCACCTTCAAATTAAGTGGGAAAGGCTGTTAGGCCTAGAGGTGAGAGAATGGGTCTGCGTGGTTAGTGTTCGCAGTAGGAAAAAATCGGGGTGCCAGTGGTGCATTGTGGGAACGCCATGTTAGTACACCTTGTCCACCATGCCTCGCGGTAAGACACTCCTCACTCCTCGGCGAATTGGAACACTTTTGTTCCCCAGTGACAGTTCTAACAGTGAAGGGAGTGTCAGTGATAATGACTTTCAAGGTTTTGAGGAGGTTGTGACCGAAACTAGTGACCATAATACCGGTAATATTGAGGAAAACCCAGACGACCCTCAGCCTTCAACCTCCGGTGCTGTGGCGTCTTGTTCACATGCTGTTGTACCAGAACGAAAGAGGAAACTCTTATTTACTAATATTCAGGACTCTGATATGAGCAATGGTGATGATAGTGATAGTGAATATGAACTCCAAGCTCATCAAAACAGTTCCAGTAGCTAGATTGGAGTGGAATATTCCCCAGTGAAGCGTCAGTATATACGACGGTATATGCCATATGCTGTTCCAAGGGGAAGGAGTACATCTCGGAGTACATCCCGTGGGCTTACAACAGGAACAGATAGTGAAAATGAAGATGATAGTGTTGCAATTGGGATGAGAAATGTGCATACATCTGGTGGTGGTGGTGCCAGGCGCGAGGCACCAGCAGTAGACCATGCTGGCACCAACGCCGCTGACTCACCCGACCTACAACAAAAGCCACCCTCACCCCCACAACCACAACCTCCACTCCCACAACCCAACAGCCACCTGTCAATATCTAGTACCCACCAGCAGACCGCACATGGGATTGGCAGGAAGCTGACATTTTATACCCAATCCCCATCAGTTTGCTGAAAGTCAAAGTGGAATTCGCCCATCATGTACACTTGGAAACAATGCCACTGAATTGGAATGTTTCGAGTTATTCTTTGACGAACCCCTGATGGAAATTTTTGTCAGGGAAAGCAACACATACTACGAGTATACCATGGCAAACACAATACTTTCACCAAAATCACGCCTCCACAAGTGGAAAGAGACAACTGTGGCTGAGATGTATCATTTCTTTGCCACAATAATACTTATGCCACATGTGTATAAGCACAGTGTCAAATCATACTGGTCGACAGACCGCCTGATTGCAACACCAGGTTTCAGTGATATAATATCAGTGAATCGATTTGTGCTACTGTTACGTATGCTACACTTCTCAGACAAAGCCAGGCCTGACAGAAACGACAGGTTATGTAAGATTAGGAATGTGTTTCTGTATCTTAAAGAGAAATTCAATATGCATTTTTATCCCTTCAGGAAGCTTGTTATTCATGAGTCACTGATTCTCTTCAAAGGTAGACTGTCTTTCAAGCAGTATATACCAAGCAAAAGGAAACGCTTTGGTATAAAGTTGTTTGTGCTTTGTGATTGCTACAGTGGTCTTGTATTGGATATTATTGTGTACACTGGAAGTTATACATTGCAAGATACCAGGAAGTTAGTGGGTATCTCTGGTGATGTGGTTAGAACAATGATGGAACCATATCTCTGTAAGGGGCATATATTATATACTGATAACTGGTACACAAGCCCCTCCCTCAGTGATTTTTTGCGAGTGAACTTGACAGATGTGTGCGGTACAGTGCGTGCAAATCGTAAGCATATGCCTAGGTTCAATGCAGGCACTCGTAGAGGTCAGGTGCAGGCGTTTGCTGCCAATGACATCATGGCATTTCGGTGGCATGACAAACGAGATGTCACACTGTTGTCATCAATTCACCCTAACGAAATGGCAGACACTGGCAGGCTGAATAGAGAGACCAATGAACCCATTCTAAAACCTGCAGCTGTGATTGACTACACTCTCAATATGCATTCAGTGGACAGATGTGACATGCAGATTGGGTTTGCTGATTGTGTTCGCAAGAGTTATAAGTGGTACATAAAACTCTTTTTTCACATTCTGGACATTTCCATGCTCAATGCTTATAATATTTATAAGTTGAAGACCACAAACAAACCACCATATGGCGAATTTTGTTTGTCTGTCATCAGACAAATAATATGAAAGTACCAAGGAGCAACACCTGCAATAGAAAACCGCCCACCAAGTTATCAACACCTACCCTCTCGTCTGAGGCCTAGTGAACACTTCCTAACAAAACTGCCTGCTACTGCTTGCAAGAAAAAGGCTCAGAAGAGGTGTTTTGTCTGTGCACATACAAAAAACGCCCACAACAACGCAGAGACACTCGTTTTATGTGTGTGGAATGTAAAACACCATTGTGCATGGAACCATGTTTCAGAGACTTCCACAGGCTGCAGAACTTCTAGAAACATGTCCAGTGACTCTATACGTGTATATGTATATATATGATTGACTTGGAGAGCGTATAAATCTGTAGGGGAAAGAAGGCGGGGTAAGGGTCGTCCTAGAAAAGGTTGGAGGGAGGGGGTAAAGGAGGTTTTGTGTGAGAGGGGCTTGGACTTCCAGCAAGCATGTGTGAGTGTGTTAGATAGGAGTGAATGGAGACGAATGGTTTTTGGGACCTGACGAGCTGTTGGAGTGTGAGCAGGGTAACATTTTGTGAAGGGATTCAGGGAAACCAATTAATTGATTTAGTTGGACTTGAGTCCTGGAAATGGGAAGTACAGTGCCTGCACTTTAAAGGAGGGGTCTGGGATAGTGACAGCTGGGCGGGACTATTCTCAGCTGTCGTATCTGAGCTTTCACAGTGATTATGTATGAGTGTGGTGAAAGTGTTGAATGATGATGAAAGTATTTTCTTTTTGGGTCACCCTGCCTCGGTGGGAGACGGCCGACTTGTTGAAAAAAAAAAAAAAGATTGAACAATAGAAGTAAACAATATTTGTTATTGTAAATATTTGTAAATACGTTGTGTAAACAAAATAGTGATAACAAACTTTGTCATCATTGTGTAATAATTAGCAGGTGAATATTTGAAAAACAGCACTTATATTGGTCTCACAGGCCATAAAAGTTATTTGAAAAAAAAAATTAAAATCGATAAGAAAAGAACTTCAAGAAATAAAAAAAACGATTACCGGCCAACCGGAAGTCAGCGATGTTGCCGTCAGCGGTTCAGTTTTGGTCAACTTCAATCCTCTATATCTCGTTAAGTATTGATCACAAAAATGTATTTCTTAGCCTATTAGATTTAGAAAAAAAAACTATCATTTCATAAAATTGTTTTTTTTTTTTTTTTGAAATTCTGCGACCCTGAGAACGAGATTCGGACAGGGCCCTGCGACCCTGAAAGGGTTAAAAAATAGATGATTTGCTGTTATTCAGACTACTACATGATTGTAATAATTGTATAAATAATATCAGCACATTCGTGAATGCATATAAGACCCACAAGTTGACGTATATTGGATGCGTGACGTGTTTTGTTTACTTTTGAAAGTCGTCAAAATTCTAACATTTCCACTACTTTGAGCTCAATTTTAAGCTACTTTTAGTCGGTAATTCATTCAGAATCACCTCTATTTCTGTAATGTATCTTCCATTCTATCAAATGAGTAGAGTGGACCCCCAAGTAACGAAAAAACTTCATTCCAGAAGCCTGCTTAAGTGCCATTACCGAACGAATTTACTCCCTTAAGGAATAATGTCACGTAGGTTAGTCTATTTCAGACCCCCAAAAATACACTTCCACAAGCACTTACAATATTATACAGTGGACCCTCGGTTAACGAATACCCCGGAAATCGTGCAATTATGTAAGTATAATTTTGTAAGTTCTTGTGGAGTTATTAGGGTCAATCAACCTGTGAATTTTCCTAAGGAGAATGCGTCGTACATGGCTGAAGCCTTCAGGAGTGAAGTTTCTGAACTCAGGGTCCACTGTACTTACATAATTGTACGATTTCCGGGGTGTTCGTTACTCGGGGGTCCACTGTACATGCAATTTGAAGAGAATCATCATGGGCTTGGCATCCCTAGTTTTGAAGGTTCTCATTATCCATCCTATCATTTTCCTAGTAGTTGTGGTAGATTCGTACATTGTTGTGGTCTTTGAAGGCGAGATCCTCTGACATTATCACTCCCAGGTCCTTCACATTACTTTTACGCTTTATTGTATTGTTAGAATTTGTTGTATACCCTGATACAGTTTTAATTTCATCAAGTTTTCCATATCTGAGTAATTGAAATTTCTCTTCATTGAACTTCATATTGTTTTGAGTGGCCTATTTGAAAATTTGGTTCATGTCTGCTTGGAGTTTTGTGGTGTCTTCGATGGAGGACACTGTCAGGGCAATTCTGGTGTCATCCCCAAAGGAAGACACGGAGCTGTGGCCTACACCTCTGTCTATATCAGATATGAGGATGAGGAATAGGATGGGAGTGAGTACTGTGCCTTGTGGAACAGAGCTTTTCACCGCAGCTGCCTCAGACTTTTCTCTGTTTACAATTACTCTGTGTTCTGTTTGTCAGGAAGTTATAGATCCATCAACCAATTTTTCTTGTTATTCCTTTATCATGCATTTTGTGCACTATTGCACTGTGGTCACACTTGTCGAAAGTTTTTGCAAAGTCTGTGTATATGTACTACATCTGCATTTTGTTTATCCTTTATAGCATCCAGGACCTTGTCATAATGGTCCAGTAGCTGGGACAGGCAGGAGCGACCTGCTCTAATTGATGGGTATCTAGGTGGTTGACGATCTTGCTTCTTAGAACCCTTTCAAAGATTTTTATTATATGGGATGTTAGTGCTATCCGTCTGTAGTTCTTTGCAATTGCTTTACTGCCACCTTTGTAGATTGGGGCTATGTCTGTTGTTTTTAGTGAGTTTGGGATGACCCCTGTGTCCATGCTCCCTCTCCATATACAGTGGACCCCCGAGTTTCGTAAGGTTCTTATTTCGTAAAAATTGTGTTTCGTAAGCTTTTTTCGATTTCGAGAATCGTAAAATGGCTCATGTTTCGTAACGTATTAGACCTGTCCGCCTGCTCCGCGCCTGCGCAGGACGCAGGACGCCCGCCAGTGAAGCGTTGTTTACCATTGAGAGAACATTACCTAGCGCGCTCTTTCAAACATTCACAATACATTTGGTGTCTTTTTTGGTGGTTTAGTGATTGTCACTGTGAAATGAGTCACCATGGGTCCAAAGAAGCTTCCTAGTGGCACCCCTGTGGTAGCATTCATGCAGGGAGTTTAGCAGGCATGCAGGGAGTTTAGCAGACATGCAGGGAGTGTAGCATTCATGCAGGGAGTTTAGCATTCATGCAGGGAGTTTAGCATTCATGCAGGGAGTTTAGCAGGCATGCAGGGAGTTTAGCATTCATGCAGGGAATTTAGCATTCATACAGGGAGTGTAGCAGGCATGCAGGGAGTGTAGCAGGCATGCAGGGAGTTTAGCAGGCATGCAGGGAGTGTAGCATTCATGCAGGGAGTTTAGCATTCATGCAGGGAGTTTAGCATTCATGCAGGGAGTTTAGCATTCATGCAGGGAGTTTAGCATTCATGCAGGGAGTGTAGCAGGCATGCAGGGAGTGTAGCAGGCATGCAGGGAGTGTAGCAGGCATGCGGGGGTAGAGCATGCAGGGGTGTAGCAGGCATGCAGGGAGTGTAGCAGGCATGCAGGGAGTGTAGCATTCATGCAGGGAGTGTAGCAGGCATGCAGGGAGTGTAGCAGGAAGGCAGGGAGTGTAGCAGGCATGCAGGGAGTGTAGCAGGCATGCAGGGAGTGGAGATTCCCCTTCGTAAAGGCTGAAGAATTCCTCCCACAACAAGTGTTTAATTGTGATGAAACAGGCCTGTTTTGGAAGAAAATGCCCAACAGGACCTTCATTACTCATTACCTCATCTTCCAGATGCCTGCAACTCTTCAATAAAGGTAAGTAAATGTATATATACAGTGGTCCCTCGGTTTTCGTGCATCTCCAAACTCGAACATTTATGTAAGTGTATTTTCGTAAGTGCTGTTGCAAGTGTATTTTTGGGGGTCTGAAATAGACTAACCTACGTGACATTATTTCTTAAGGAAGTAAATTCGTTCGGTAATGGCACTTGAGCAGCATTCTGGAACGAATTTTCGGCGAAAACCGAGGGACCACTGTATATATATATATATATATATATATATATATATATATATATTACTTAACACGAAGTTTACGAAATTCGAACCCTTATTTCCCATAAGAAATAATGTAAATACAATTAATCCGTTCCACAAAAAATATTCACATATAAAATAATTAAAAAAATATATATATATATATATATATATATATATATATATATATATATATATATATACAGTGGTACCTCGATTCTAGATATTTTTTTGTTCGAGAATGCTGTTCAAGTGCCATTACCAAGCGAATTTATCCCCATAAGGAATATGTAAAATAGACTTGTCCTTTAGACCCCCAAAATTATACTTACAAAAGCATTTAAAAATATACTTACATAAAGGGTGAGTTTGGGGACCATCGTAACTCGAGGTACCACTGTATATATATATATATATATATATATATATATATATATATATATATAT
>WNWK01040982.1:0-16694 GCA_009830355.1 Cherax destructor
TGAAAAATTGGGACTTGCCTGCCGAATGTGACATTCAGGGTTTTAAATTGTTCCAAGTAGACAAAAGTATCGGGAAGGGGGTGGGGTGGCACTCTATGTCCGTGATCATTTAAATTGTTGCATAAAAACGGGTATAAAGTCTGAATTAATACATACAGAGTCTGTCTGGATAGAATTTTAAGAGGGGTGTGAAAAATTTATTTTAGGCGTGATTTACCGTCCTCCAAACTTAGATAGGGAACAAGGGAGACTACTTTGGGAGGAAATTGTTAAGGCCACAAGGCACGATAACGTAGTAATTCTAGGGGATTTTAACTTTAGTCAGATTGATTGGAATTTCTTGACAGGGAATTTAGAATCTAACGACTTTTAAGAAGTAGTTCAGGATTGCTTTTTGAAACAGTTTGTAACAGAACTTACAAGGGAAAATAACCTACTTGACTTGGTTCTGGCAAGCAAGGAAACCCTTGTTAATAATTTAGAAATTACATAAGAACTCGGCTCAAGCGACCACAAGTCAATTACCTTTAGCATTGAATGGATGTATGATAGTAGGGATATTTCAGTAACGGTCCCAGATTTTTGCTTAGCAGATTATAATGGACTTAGAGAACACTTATCAACTGTGGACTGGGGTGACGAAGAGAGGTATCAATATGACAGTTTTCTTAACACTATACAGTCTGCCCAAAGAACATTTATCCCATATAAATAAATTAGATAAAGTAGAAATGACCCAAAATGGATGAATAATAGGCTCAAATATCTTTTAGGGCAGAAGAAAGGAATTTATAGGCGCATAAAAAGAGGTGAGGGTCATCTTATAAATCAGTATACTGACATTAAGAGGGACGTTAAAAAGGGAATAAGAAAAGCTAAACGGGACTATGAAATTAAAGTTGCTAGGGATTCAAAAACTAACCCAAAAAGTTTTTTCCAGGTTTATAGAACAAAAGTTAGGGATAAGATAGGTCCCCTTAAAAATAACTCTGGGCATCTTACTGACAAGGAGAATGATATGTGCTCTATTTTTAATAATTATTTTCTCTCGGTTTTCACACAGGAAGACATTAATAATATCCCAGTAATTAATTTTTACAGAGGCCCAGAGGAAGATAAATTGTGTAATATCACGGTCACTAGCGAAATGGTTAGGAAACAACTAGACCGACTGAAACAAAATAAATTGCCGGGTCCTGATGAGCTTTTTGCAAGGGTTCTTAAGGAATGCAAAATGGAACTCTGTGAACCAATATCTAACATTTTTAATTTATCTCTTCAAACAGGTGTAGTGTCTGATATGTGGAAGATGGCTAATGTAATTCCTATTTTTAAAGCAGGGGACAAGTCACTACCGTCAAATTACCGCCCAATAAGCCTGACCTCAATTGTAGGCAAATTACTAGAGTCAATTATAGCTGATATTATTAGAAGCCATCTAGATAACCATAATTTGATTAATGATACTCAGCATGGATTCACGAGGGGCCGTTCCTGCCTATCTAATTTGTTAAGCTTCTTCACTAAAGCTTTTGAGGCTGTTGATCACGATAAAGAATTTGATATTGTTTATTTAGACTTTAGTAAGGCTTTTGATAGAGTACCGCACCAGAGACTGTTAAAGAAAGTGGCAGCTCATGGTATTGGGGGAAAAGTGCTGTCATGGATCGAGTCATAGCTCACCAATAGGAAGCGGAGAGTGTGCATAAATGTGATTAAATCCGAATGGTGACTTGTAACAAGTGGAGTTCCACAGGGATCAGTATTAGGCCCAATGTTATTTATAATATATATCAATGACCTTGACGAGGGAATTACTAGTGATATGAGCAAATTCGCCGACGACACGAAGATAGGTAGGATAATTGATTCAAACATAGATGTCATAGAACTTCAGGAAGATTTAGACAAACTTAATTCGTGGTCAGAAAAGTGGCAGATGCAGTTCAATGTAGATAAATGCAAGGTTCTGAAGCTCGGGAGTGTCCATAACCCAAGCACTTATAAGTTAAATAACGTAGAACTTAGCCATACAGATTGCGAGAAGGACTTGGGGGTGATGGTAAGCAGCAACCTTAAACCAAGACAGCAATGCCTAAGCGTACATAATAAGGCAAATAGATTACTGAGATTTATATCAAGAAGTGTTAGCAACAGAAGTCCTGAGGTTATATTACAGCTTTATACATCATTAGTAAGGCCTCACCTTGATTACGCGGCTCAGTTTTGGTCTCCATATTACAAAATGGATATAAATTCGTTAGAAAACATTCAGCGTAGAATGACTAAATTAATACATAGCATTAGAAATCTTCCTTACGAAGAAAGATTGAAGACCCTTAAATTACATTCACTTGTAAGACGTAGAATGAGGGAGACATGATCGAGGTATACAAGTGGAAAATGGGTATTAACAAAGGGGATATAAATAAGGTCTTGAGGGTATCTCTCAAGAGAGAACCCAATAATGATTCAAGTTAGATAAGATTAGATTTAGAAAGGATATAGGAAAGTATTGGTTTGGAAATAGGGTAGTTGATGAGTGGAACAGTCTGCCTAGTAGGGTTATTGAAGCTAGGACCTTGGGTAGTTTCAAATTTAAGTTGGATAAATTCATGAGTGAGAGGGGTTGGATTTGAGTGGGACTCGCAAATGAGTGAATGGAATTGTCAAAGCTTATTTCTTGGGTAGCATTGAAAATTGGACTGAGCAAGTGTTCTGTTAGTGGGACGGATTGTGAAGGACCTGCCTAGTATGGGCCAACAGGCCTGCTGCAGTGTTCCTCCTTTCTTATGTTCTTATGTTCTTATAGAAAGGAGGGACACTGCAGCAGGCCTGTTGCCTAGGCGGGTCCTTCACAATCCTTCCATAACAGACACTTGCTCGACAATTTCAATGCTCAAAATAAGCTTTGACAATTCCATTCACTCATTGCGAGTCCCACTCAAATCAACCTCTCACTCATGAATATCAATCTAAATTGAACAACCCAGGTCAGCTTCATAACCCTACTAGGCAGACTGTTCCACTCATCAACACCCTTTCCAAACCAATACTCTATATCCTTTCTAAATCTAAACTATCTAACTGAATCCATTATTGCGGTTCTCTCTTGGAAGATATCCTCAAGACCTTATTTATATCCCTTTGTTAATACCCATTTTCCCTTGATACCTGATCATGTCTCCCTCATTCTACGTCTTACAAGTGAATGTAATTAAGGGTCTTCAATCTTTCTTCGTAAGAAGATTTCTAATGCTATGTATAATTTAGTCATTCTACGCTGAATGTTTTCTATCGAATTATGTCCATTCTGAAATATGGAGACCAAACTGAGCTGCTAATCTAGGTGAGCCTTACTAATGATGTATAAAGCTGTAATATGACCTCTGGACTTCTGTTGCTAACACTTCTTGATATATATCCCAGTAATCTATTTGCCTTATTACGTACGCTTAGGCATTGCTGTCTTGGTTTAAGGTTGCTGCTTACCATCACCCCCAAGTCCTTCTCGCAAAGGATCACATTATACTGCTTATGTGTTTATTTTTCCGGGGTGGAGTTGCATTATATGTACGAGAAAATATAAATTGCTGCATAAAAACAGGCATAAAAATAGATGGATCATTAACAGAATCTGTTTGGGTAGAGTTCCTAGAAGGTCAAGAAAAACTGATTCTAGGTGTAATATACCGACCTCCAGGCTTGGATCACGATAGAGGGAGACTCCTTTGGGACGAAATTGTTAGGTGGACCTGACTTAACTCAGTGGTGGACCTGACTTTACTTAGTGGTGGACCTGACTTAACTCAGTGAAGACGTGTCTTGTGTGCTCTCTGTGAATCTGAAGAAGATGTCCTCTCTTGAGCTACTCTACCAGCAGCTGAAGGAAGAACTGAGGGTAGCTAAGCTTGAGATACAACGACTGACTGAGGAAAACAAGAGGATTCGTAGTAATCCTCCTGTTGAGAATCCTCAAGCCAAGAAAGGAACCTGGACAGTGGCTAAAACGCATGGGACAAAGTTAAGGATGAAGAGGACGGGTGGAGAGGTAGAAACAACAGAAACATCGAACCCATTCTCCGTGCTACCCGATGAATGTGAGTCGACTTCTGGGAGCGTCACGACGAACGACACAAAGGAAGGTAAAAACATTGTTGTTGTTGGGGACAGCCAGGTTAGGTACATGGATAGGGCTTTCTGTTTGAATGATAGGAGTAGGAGACAGAGGGTTTGCTTTCCTGGGGCTGGGATGGATGATATTGTTAGCCGTCTGGACGACATCATGAGAGGTAATGGGAGCAATCCTATTATCTGTCTCAGTGCTGGAGGCAACGATGTTGACAGACGTAGGAGTGAGGACCTGACTAGCAGGTTTAGGTCAGCAATAGACATAATTAGGAAGAAGGGTGGGAACTCTGTCATATGTGGTATTTTGCCAAGGAGAGGAGTTGGAAATGAATGGCTGTCCAGGGCAATTGGTGTCAATTGCTGGCTGGACAAATACTGTAAGGAAAATTCAGTAACATTCATTGACAACTGGGACCTCTTCTATGGCAGAAATGACATGTATGCCAGGGATGGGGTTCACTTATCCAGGTCTGGGGTGGGGGCACTGGCAACTGCAGTGGAGGGAGCTGTTAGGGCTTTAAACTAGAAATAGTTAGTGGTAACGGCTTGAGAAAGCTCCTGGAGAGCGAAACGTTGCCACAATAAAATGTCACATTAGTTGTATTTGTGTCCTTTTACTTAACAGCTGTAATATAACCGCTGGACTTCTGTTGCTTACACTTCTTGATATAAATCCCAGTAATCTATTTGCTTTATTTCTTACGCTTAGGCATTGCTGACTTGGTTTGAGGTTGCTGCTTACCATAACCCCCAAATCCTTTTCGCATTCTGTACGGCTGAGTTCAACATTATTAAGCTGGTAGGTGCTAGGGTTATGAACATTCCCGAGCTTTAGAACTTTGCATTTATCTACATTGAACTGCATCTGCCATTTTTCTGACCAGGAATTGAGTTTGTCTAAATAAATTGATATATATTATAAATAAATTTCAGTTCCCTGGTGATGGATCATTCAGTTCCCTGGTGATGGACCAGGTGCTTCGTATCCCTCAGTACCCTGGTGATGGACCAGGTGCTTCGGCTCCCTCAGTACCCTGGTGATGGACCAGGTGCTTCAGCTCCCTCAGTTCCCTGGTGATGGACCAGGTGCTTCGGCTCCTTCAGTACCCTGGTGATGGACCAGGTGCTTCGGCTCCTTCAGTACCCTGGTGATGGACCAGGTGCTTCGGCTTATTCAGTGCCCTGGTGATGGACCAGGTGCTTCAGCTCCTTCAACGCCCTGGTGATAGATCATGTGCTTCGGCATATTCAGTGCCCTGGTGATGGACCAGGTGCTTCATCTCCTTCAACGCCCTGGTGATAGATCATGTGCTTCGGCATATTCAGTGCCCTGGTGATGGACCAGGTGCTTCAGCTCCTTCAGTACCCTATTTTATAGTGCCCTGATTATCAAAGCATATTCCATGGATGGAGTAGGTGGGTTGGATAGGAGTTTTTGTTTGTGGGATTGGTTTTGGGTTTTGCCTAGTGTGGATCAGTTGGCTTGATGCAGTGTTCCTTATTTCTGTGTTCTTGTGAGTGAGAGGGGTTGGATTTGAACGGGACTTGCACAGTTGTTGGGGGGGGGGGGTGTTGTCGGGGCTTCTTGCTTGGATGGCGATGGGTTGCACAAATATTTTTGTTGGTGGGTTGGTTTTGATATGGACCTGCCAAGTATGGGCCAGTAGGCCTGTTGCAGTGTTCCTCCTTTCTTATGTTCTTATGTATGGGTTTTCGGGGGAAAACAGTGAAGTCCCAGTGTAGTAATATTATAAGTTCTAGGAGAACTAGTAATATACAGAATAAGGTGGATAGTGGAAAGCAAGTGACACTAGATGACAAGGACAGTAATAGGTATAGTGGAAAAACAGAAATGAGCAGGAAGGGTAAAGAGAAAGGAGGGTCTCTAAATATATATTACACCAATAGTCGTAGTGCTAGGAATAAGATGGACGAGTTGAGATTAGTTGCAAGTACGGGTAATATTGATGTTTTTGCAATAACTGAGACATGGTTTAATATGAAAAATCGGGACTTGCCTGCCGAATGTCACATTCAGGGTTTTAAATTGTTCCAAGTAGACAGAAGTATCGGGAAGGGGGGTGGGGTGGCACTCTATGTCCGTGATCATTTAATTTGTTGCATAAAAACGGGTATAAAGTCTGAAAACCCACATACAGAGTCTGTCTGGATAGAATTTTCAGAGGGGTGTGAAAAATTGATTTTAGGCGTGATTTACCGTCCTCCAAACTTAGATAGGGAACAAGGGAGACTACTTTGGGATGAAATTGTTAAGGCCACAAGGCACGATAACGTAGTAATTTAGGAACTTTAACTTTAGTCAGATTGATTGGAATTTCTTGACAGGGAATTTAGAATCTAACGACTTTTTAGAAGTAGTTCAGGATTGCTTTTTGAAGCAGTTTGTAACAGAACTTACAAGGGGAAATAACCTACTTGACTTGGTTCTGGCAAGCAAGGAAACCCTTGTTAATAATTTAGAAATTACAGAGGAACTCGGCTCAAGCGACCACAAGTCAATTACCTTTAGCATTGAATGGATGTATGATAGTAGGGATAATTCAGTAACGGTCCCAGATTTTCGCTTAGCAGATTATAATGGACTTAGAGAACACTTATCAACTGTGGACTGGGGTGACGAAGAGAAGTATCAATATGACAGTTTTCTTAACACTATACAGGCTGCCCAAAGAACATTTATCCCGTATAAAGAAATTAGATCAAGTAGAAATGACCCAAAATGGATGAATAATAGGCTCAAATATCTTTTAGGGCAGAAGAAAGGAATTTATAGGCGCATAAAAAGAGGTGAGGGTCATCTTATAAATCAGTATACTGACATTAAGAGAGACGTTAAAAAGGGAATAAGAAAAGCTAAACGGGACTATGAAATTAAAGTTGCTAGGATTCAAAACTAACCCAAAAAGTTTTTCCAGGTTTATAGAACAAAAGTTAGGGATAAGATAGGTCACCTTAAAAATAACTCTGGGCATCTTACTGACAAGGAGAATGATATGTGCTCTATTTTTAATAATTATTTTCTCTCGGTTTTCACACAAGAAGACACTAATAATATCCCAGTAATTAATTTTTACAGAGGCCCAGAGGAAGATAAGTTATGTAATATCACAGTCACTAGCGAAATGGTTATGAAACAACTAGACCGACTGAAACAAAATAAATCGCCGGGTCCTGATGAGATTTTTGCAAGGGTTCTTAAGGAATGCAAAATGGAATCTGTGAACCAATATTTAACATTTTTAATTTATCTCTTCAAACAGGTGTAGTGTCTGATATGTGGAAGATGGCTAATGTAATTCCTATTTTTAAAGCATATTTTTAAAGCAGGGGACAAGTCACTACCGTCAAATTACCGCCCAATAAGCCTGACCTCAATTGTAGGCAAATTACTAGAGTCAATTATAGCTGATATTATTAGAAGCCATCTAGATAACCATAAATTGATTAATGAGACTCAGCATGGATTCATCGAGAGCCGTTCTGCCTATCTAATTTATTACCCTTCTTCACTAAAGCTTTTGAGGCTGTTGATCATGATAAAGAATTCGATATTGTTTATTTAGACTTTAGTAAGGCTTTTGATAGAGTACCGCACCAGAGACTGTTAAAGAAAGTGGCAGCTCATGGCATTGGGGGAAAAGTGCTGTCATGGATCGAGTCATAGCTCACCAATAGGAAGCAGAGAGTGTGCATAAATGGGATTAAATCCGAATGGGGACTTGTAACAAGTGGAGTTCCACAGGGATCAGTCTTAGGCCCATTGTTATTTATAATATATATCAATGACCTTGACGAGGGAATTACTAGTGATATGAGCAAATTCGCCAACGACACGAAGATAGGTAGGATAATTGATTCAAACATAGATGTCATAGAACTTCAGGAAGATTTAGACAAACTTAATTCGTGGTCAGAAAAGTGGCAGATGCAGTTCAATGCTCAGCAATCAAATCAAAGTGACGCTCACTCTGACGGAGACGAAGTGGCCTTTCATGTATGAGACATATGCCTTGATGCATCTCCTACAACGATTGCAGAGACTAGCATCTCCGACATAAATTTAAGTGAAGGTCCGCCGATCCAGACATCAACGATGTTGGTACACCTGTAGCTGTCTTAGAGGTGCCAGTGAGCGTTCATGCTGAGGCATCACCCACGACGAGTCTCATGTGGAAAGTACGTCACGAAAGAGGAATGCCGTGTCGGCAGGGAGTGACGATATCGTCACCCCAGGTCAAAGACCCAGCAAGAAACAATGGGTTGAAATCCCAGGACAGGACATTTCTAGTGTATATTTATATCCTGGTATTGGTGAATCGATCAGTAACTGTCATAGTGCAGAGACGAGTGATATGTTATATGCGAAAGTATTGGTAGTGTTGAATGTGTATGAAGAGGCCTGTACACAACCTCCTTCAAGTGCGTAACTCTAAATGCTAATGGAATGTGTGATAACGATAAAAGACATGCTGTTGAAGGTTATTTGCGCTGGTGTGGTGCTGATGTGGTGTTCATACAGGAACACAATTTTCGTGAGGTTGATAAATTGTGGGTGGATGGTTATAGTGTGTATGGAATGAATTCCCCAAGATTGAAAGTTGGTTTGGTGATTTGTATTAGGGAGTTAAGCCCATTCCATGTATTGCGATGGGAAGTAGGAATTGAAGGTAAGGTTATTCGCTTAGATGGAAGATGGGGTACCGTAACTGTGTGTGTCATCGGTGGGTCAAATATCTGCGTTTGCTCCCAGTTGTTACCGTCGTGGGTGGCGACTGGAACTGGGTAGTTCGACGTAATCATGCATTCCCCGTCCAGCAACCATACTGGGTGTATGTTGGAGCTCTGCCTCCTGGTGGCACCGAGACACAACTTTATTTTCACCAACATGGCAGCAGCCGGTAGACGGGCGTGTTGCACCCATCCTCAGTCTTATTGAAGGATATCTACAAGATCGACATAGGTGACCTATATGGTGTGGCTCTAAATGGGATGATCAGGGTATTTGTGGAATAATCATCAACTCAGGAGTATGAAAGGTTGGTCGACAAGTATCAAGATCAAGTATACACAGTTAACTCAAGTATGGAGGTGAGGATGAGGAACGTCTCTCAGTCCAATACATGAATAAGGGTGAGAAACGTACCGTTTGAGGTGGATCCAGTGGATGTAATGACAGTCTTCAAAGAATATGGGATTGTATATGCAGTGAATGTGGGAAAGTGGTATGAGGGGCCCATTCGAAGGGCTCATGGAGGGATCTTATTCATTGAAGATGTCCATTAGGCGGCCCATACCATCATACATAGTTATGCCTGAGTTCAGGACCCAGGTTTATGTAATGTATGTAGGTCAACGACGAACATGCCGTACATGTGAAGCTTTCAAACATGTGGCAGCGAATTGTCCGAAGAGAGGGCAGCAATGATTTGAGGAGGGTATGAATCACACAAGCAAGTCGGAAGAGGGACAGGAAAGATCTACATTGGGGCAGGAGCCATCTACAAGGTCAAGGAGTGAGATAGTGGAGGGCAGTGCAGGGACATGTCAAACACTCCTTGCGATAGCTACAGTGGAGCAGCGAGAAATAGCAGAAGAGGAGGAGGGTACAGGGAAGGCCAGCCCCAATATGTCTTTGGAGGGGGTATTGGAGAGCCTCCTAGTGGTAAAGGCATGGTAGTGTCGGGGGAATGCCGAAAGAGATCGGTAGCCTCATCAGATGGAGAGGATGTATTAACGCCTGTGCAAAGAACATGTAAAAAGCCTTTGGCGGATGCGACAAAGAGGGAAAGTGAGGGTTGCAATTTAAGGAAGGTGCCAAGGGTGGGAAATGTGTCAACAGAGCAGGAGGCACGGGGAAAACTGAAGTGTCATATCCATCAAGGTCGAGAGGTGAACCTTCATTGTTGTTTTCCAGTGTATAACTATTAATGTAAATGGTATGAGGGCAGAGGTTAAAAGGAAGTCGGTGGAGGTGACATTGAGACATTATGGTGTGCAAGTGGGTTTTTTGCAGGAACATAATTATAGGAATGGAAGAGACTTACGTTTGGAAGAATATGATGTATATGCTGGGTCTTCAGGGAGATTAAAGGGTGGAGTTGCGGTAGTGATAAAGGTGTCAAGCCCTTTTCATTTAATAGCATGGGAGGAGTGTGGGGGGAGTTGTATAGTGAAGGTCGATGGAGAATGGGGTGGAATCAGAGTATGCTTTGTAGGGGTTTATATCCTGGCGGTGTTTTCCAGGAAGGTATGGGATGAAATTGTGAATGGATTTTTGGTGTATGCATTAGGAGGGATGCCAGGTGTAGCGATAGTGGGAGGGGATTGGAACTGCGTCATCTATCTATATACTAAATAAAAATGTAAATATATATATATATATATATATGCAAAAAATCATAGTAAACAGGTGATATCAAAATATGCAAGACAACCACTATGAAAAATAGAGATTTAGCTTTCGTACTACCACATTATCAAGGAACTATAAGAAACATGACAAGAGGACTTATATAAGGGCAGAATACACTCACAGTCACATCACACTAACAAGACAACACTCACAGTAGTGTAACATCTCACGACTCTGTAAAGAGGAACATAAAAGGACCTGAAACTCTTCCCAAGAATTAAGATTAATCCAATTTATCATTAAATTCTTCCCAAATTTTATTAATTATAAAAGAATCCAATTTATATAAACCAAAAGAAATATTCATATTATTTTCAAAACTGCTTTTAATGAAACATGATTCTATTATATTCCTCTCACCATGACTTGCTTGATACAACCTTTCAGCATTTTGAAAATCAATTGGATGGTTAAAGTCTCTACATGATAAATAGAGCATTAGAATCTTGTCCAGTTCTAATGCTATATTTATGTTGTTTAATCTTAGTTCAAGACTTTTACCAGTTTGACCATAATAACTTTATCGCATATTTACAGGAATCTATAGACACATCCGTCAGCATTTTGGGGAATTTTTATCAAAAGTCTTTTATGTATCAAGATTTTAAATGCAACTTGATATTAAAATTCTTAAGAAGGAAGGCATACCAACCAAGTTTCATGGTAGGAGAACCAACATTTTTGGTTGAATAAGGTTGGTTGTCCTTGGGATTGTAAAGTATTCTAGCTATTTTAAAGATTTATCAATTATGTTTCTAGGGTATTTTAAATCATTAGCTATTTCATAAATTTTAGAGATTTCTTCATCTATGAACCTGACTAATAGTAAGCCTCAAAACATTGAAGAAAACCGACACTTTAACTCTATCTTGATGTGAAGAGTAATAGTGTACATAGGAACAACCTACAATAATTGTTCCTATGTACACTATTACTCTTCACATCAAGATAGAGTTAAAGTGTCGGTTTTTCTTCAATGTTTTGAGAGCTTTACATTTGTAGTCCAGAGTTCATAGATGAAGAAATCTCTAAAATTTATGAAATAGCTAATGATTTAAAATACCCTAGAAACATAATTGATAAATCTTTAAAATAGCTAGGAATACTTTTACAATCCCAAAGGGACAACCAACCTTATTCAACCAAAATATGTTGGTTCTCCTACCATGTACCATGAAAACTTGGTTGATATGCCTTCCTTTCTTAAGAATTTTAATATCAAAGTTGCATTTAAAAATCTTGATACAGTAAAAGACTTTTGATAAAAATTCCCCCAAAATGCTGACGGATTGTCTATAAGATTCCTGTAAAATATGCGATAAAGTTTATTATGGTCAAACTGGTAAAAGTCTTGAACTAAGATTAAAACAACATAAATATAGCATTAGAACTGGACAAGATTCTAATGCTCTATTTATTCATGTGAGAGACTTTAACCATCCAATTGATTTTCAAAATGCTGAGAAGGTTGTATCAAGCAAGTCCATGGTTGAGAGGAATATAATAGAATCATGTTTCATTAAAAGCAGTTTTGAAAATAATATGAATATTTTTTGGTTTATATAAATTGGATTCTTTTATAATTAATAAAATTTGGGAAGAATTTAATGATAAATTGGACTAACTTAATTTTGGGAAGAGTTTCAGGTCCTTTCTTATGTTCCTCTTACAGAGTCGTGAGATGTTACACTTCTGTGAGGTGTTGTCTTTGTTAGTGTGATGACTGTGAGGTGTATTCTGCCCCTTATATAAGTCCTCTTGTCATGTTTCCTTTTATAGTTCCTTGATAATGTGAGTAGTCACGAAAGCGTTTAGAATTCCCATTTTTCATAGTGGTTGTCTTGCATATATATATATATATATATATATATATATATATATATATATATATATATATATATATATATATATATATATATATATATATATATATATATATATATATATATATATATATATATATATAGATATATATATATATATATATATATATATATATATATATATATATATATATATATATATATATATATATATATAGGGTTACGTTAGGTTAGGCCGGGTACTAGCTGTACCCGGCCACACGTTGCTGTGGCTAACCTAACCTAAAATAACGTAACCTAACCTTATATATATATATATGTATACATACATATATATATATATATATATATATATATATATATATATATATATATATATATATATATATATATATATATATATATATTATTTCTGTCAATCCCAAAACTTACATACTTCCTGAGATGTTCCCCAGCCTTCAACAGCCCGAAACTCGAGGAATACGACTCTCTCCTCAAGACCATGCTAGAGAGTGTATTGAATCTTTCCCTCGAAGATGGACAGTGGTTGCAAGCTTCACTTCCAGTCAGACTTGGGGGGCTGGGAGTACGCAAATCCTCCCAGATTGCCCTACCAGCCTTCTTATCCTCTTCCATAGCATCAAATGAGCTAATAAAACAAATTCTTCCATACAACCTCAGTGATTCAGCAGGAATACAGGACCCTAGCTACACCAGTGCCATCACTGAATGGGAGACTCTTGCTGCTCCAACACTAAAACCTAGTGAAGAACAGGCCTACAAACAGTCAAGCTGGGACAGCCCCATTGTTGAAAAGATACTTGCCAATATGCTCAGGGCCGTAACATCAGACAGGGAGACTGCCCGTCTCCTAGCCGTGAGTGCACCTCACTCTGGGGACTTCCTCCAAACAGTTCCCATTTCGGCCATGGGAACACGCCTGGACCCTAAGACCCTTCGTATTGCAGTGGCTCTGCGCCTTGCTGCCCCCATTCACACGGAATATACGTGATTTGCGGCGATGCGCAAGCCGACCAATATGGTCTACATGGTCTTAACTGTTCTAAAACCAAGGGTTGGCATGCAAGACACAATGAGGTCAACGACATCATAAAGAGAACCCTCGCTACAGCTGGATGCCCAGCCGAGAGAGCCTCGATCACTAGCAGCCAACAACGCCCACAACCCAGCAAACCGCCCCGACGGGATCACCATCTATCCCTGGAAGAATGGCAAGCTCTTAGCATGGGATTATACCTGCGTGTCGACACTGGCTGACACCTACATCCATCACAGTGTTGGGCGACAGGGAGGAGCTGCTGACCACAGAGAGAGTACAAGATCGGCAAGTAGTACAGGGACATAAGCCAACAGTATAAATTTGTCCCAGTGGGATCGGAGACCTTGGAGCGTGGGGAAAAATGCAACACGTTTCCTTAAAGAGCTGGGTTCCAGACTCATCGACACCACCAGGGACCCAAGGGCAGCCACGTTCATGTTCCAGCGTCTCAGCGTGGCCATCCAGAGGGAAACGCATGCTGCATACTCGGCTCGCGCCCGGCTTCGGAGGAGCTGGAGGAGATTCATAATCTTTGACATATTGTACCATTGTATTCATGTTCATGTTTGTGTGTTTTATAAATGTATTCTGTCTATTAATAAAGCATTTATATGTATGTATGTGTGTATATAGGATGGGGTGGTAGGAGAAGTGGAATATTCAAACGGCTTCAGGAAGAAACCAAATATTCTTCCTTGATGCCTTTTATCCACTTTCCGAGGCTATGGGTCCCACAATTTGCACCAGAGGTGGACCCCATCCTATATATATATATATATATATATATATATATATATATATATATATATATATATATATATATATATATATATATATATATATATATATATATATGTATTGTGACCCACTTTTCGCATCCAACCCTTATTTTAATCCACATAATCCTTGAATTTACATATTTATATTCCCTCCTCCTTCCATAACTGACCCTTTCCCAACATTATTGCTACCCTTCCCTTAGCTCTAATCTCTCAGATACTCCTGACTTAATCCCATTTATTTCTCCCCACTGAAATCGCCTACCTTTCAGCTTTGTTTGCTTATGGCTAGAATCCAACTTATTTTCATTCATAACATCATCAATTATCTCTTTCTTATCATCCGCACTACATCCACGCACATTCAAACACCCCAGTTTATAAAGTTTATATATATATATATATATATATATATATATATATATATATATATATATATATATATATATATATATATATATATATATATATATATATATGCAAAAAGATCACAGTAAACAGGTGATATCAAAATATCAAGAAAACCACAATGAAAAAATAGAAGAATTCCTATTTTTCATTGTGGTTTTCTTCAATATATATATATATATATATATATATATATATATATATATATATATATATATATGTCGTGCCGATTAGGTAAAACTTGTGATTTTTTTCTTAAATAGAAACCCTCACCTTGCCATATAAGTCAAATGAAAATTTGTGTATGCAATAATTTTCACAAAATCATTCTGAACATAACGAAAAAATATATTTCATTGTGTTTGTTTATTAATAAATTAATGTTAACGTATCTAAATTATATTTAGTTGGGTTAGGCTAAATTAAATGCGCTTGTTGTAATAAGGTTAGGTAGGTTTTCAAAGTTTCTCTTGGTACAAAATTATAAATTCTTACATTAACATAAATGAAAAATATATATCTTTAAACGTATAAGAAAAATTTTAGAAAGGACTTAATTTTAGATGAGTTCTTGCTAATTGACCAGTTTTACCTAATCGCACGACATATATATATATATATATATATATATATATATATATATATATATATATATATATATATATATATATATATATATATATATAATATATATATATAATATATATATATATATATATATATATATATATATATATATATATATATATAATATATATATATAATATATATATATATATATATATATATATATATATATATATATATATATATATATATATATATATATATATATATATATATATATATATATATATATATATATAAACTTTATAAAACTGGGATGTTTGAATGTGCGTGGATGTAGTGCGGATGATAAGAAAGAGATGATTGCTGATGTTATGAATGAAAAGAAGTTGGATGTCTTAGCCATAAGCAAAACAAAGCTGAAGGGGGTAGGCGAGTTTCAGTGGGGAGAAATAAATGGGATTAAGTCAGGAGTATCTGAGAGAGTTAGAGCTAAGGAAGGGGTAGCAATAATGTTGAAGGATCAGTTATGGAAGGAGAAGAGGGAATATAAATATGTAAATTCAAGGATTATGTGGATTAAAATAAGGGTTGGATGCGAAAAGTGGGTCACAATAAGCGTGTATGCACCTGGAGAAGAGAGGATTGTAGAGGAGAGAGAGAGATTTTGGGAAATGTTAAGCGAATGTATAGGAACTTTTGAACCAAGTGAGAGAGTAATTGTGGTAGGGGACCTAAATGCTAAAGTAGGAGAAACATGTAGAGAGGGTGTGGTAGGTAAGTTTGGGGTACCAGGTGTACAAGATAATGGGAGCCCTTTGATTGAACTTTGTATAGAAAGGGGTTTAGTTATAGATAATACATATTTTAAGAAAAAGAGGATAAATAAGTATACAAGATATGATGTAGGGCGTAATGACAGTAGTTTGTTGGACTACGTATTGGTAGATAAAAGACTGTTAAGTAGACTTCAGGATGTACATGTTAATAGAGGGGCCACAGATATATCAGATCACTTTTTAGTTGTAGCTACAGTGGGAGTAAAAAGTAGATGGGATACAAGGAAAATATAAGCAGTAAGTAAGAGACAGGTGAAGGTTTATAAACTAAAAGAGGAGGCAGTTAGGGTAAGATATAAACAACTATTGGAGGATAGATGGGCTAGTGAGAGTGTAGGCAATGGGGTCGAAAATGGATGGGGTAGGTATAAGAATGTAGTGTTAGAGTGTTCATCAGAAGTTTGTGGTTACAGGAAAGTGGGTGTGGGAGGGAAGAAGAGCGATTGGTGGAATGATGATGTAAAGAGAGTAGTAAGGGAGAAAAAGTTAGCATATGAGAGGTTTTTACAAAATAGAAGTGATGTAAGGAGGGAAGAGTATATGGAGAGAAAAAGAAAGGTTAAGAGAGTGGTGAAGCAATGGGAAAAGAGAGCAAATGAGAGAGTGGGTGAGATGTTATCAACAAATTTTGTTGAAAATAAGAAAAAGTTTTGG
>WNWK01040983.1:0-16694 GCA_009830355.1 Cherax destructor
AACAACATCGACACATCAGGAACACTGCGTCAACACATCGACACATCTGGGACACTGCGTCAACACATCGACACATCAGGGACACTGCATCAACACATCGACACATCAGAGACACTGCGTCAACACATCGACACATCAGGGACACTACGTCAACACATCGACACATCAGGGACACTGCATCAACACATCGACACATCAGGGACACTGCGTCAACACATCGACACATCAGGGACACTGCGTCAACACATCGACACATCAGGGACACTGCGTCAACACATCGACACATCAGGGACACTGCGTCAACACATATTTACATATTTCATGAATAACAAAGTGTGATAAAGAGCGATCAAAGAGGAAGATGATAATGATTTGGTGTTTGATCAGCACAGTTCTACTGTCACTTTTAATTATCTCCTTGTTGTCATATCCATCACTCTCGTTATCTTCCTCATAATAAGGACATATATGATGGTTCATATTAAGGAGATTGATGGTGATTCATATTAAGGAGATTGATGGTAATTCATATTAAGGACATTGATGGTGGTACTCAATTAGGATAGTGTCCTATCCATCAACCACCTCAATCTCCTTATTGACAACAATCATCAATTTCCTTACTATCAACTTTCCTCTTCACTGTCGTTATCTGAAGAATTACACTGTAACTATCAACTGTCACAATGATGAATTACACTGTAACTATCAACTGTCACAATGATGAATTACACTGTAACTATCAACTATCACAATGATGAATTACACTGTAGCTATCAACTGTCACAATGATGAATTACACTGTAACTATCAACTGTCACAATGATGAATTACACTGTAACTATCAACTGTCACCATTATGAATTACACTGTAACTATCAACTGTCACAATGATGAATTACACTGTAACTATCAACTGTCACAATGATGAATTACACTGTAACTATCAACTATCACAATGATGAATTACACTGTAACTATCAACTGTCACCATGATGAATTACACTGTAACTATCAACTGTCACAATGATGAATTACACTGTAACTATCAACTGTCACAATGATGAATTACACTGTATCAACTGTCACAATGATGAATTACACTGTAACTATCAACTGTCACAATGATGGTCACTTATCAACAATATTTAATATGATAATTTATTTAATCATTAACATGGTAACATCACAGGAAGACCCATGACTACACTGTGAGATTCACCGTTGTGGTGTTCACACTACACTGTGAGATTCACCGTCGTGGTGTTCACACTGCCCGGATCAAACTCAGGTATATTACGTCTTCCTTTTGTGAAGTTTTCCTTTCTCAAGTAATGTTTTTATTTATAATAAAGACATTATAACAGTTTTATACATATAATAAAATAATATCAATATTAATGATACTATTATTATTATTAATGTTTTTATATTATACTCCCGCTACTCACTAACATTACTACTATTTTTACTACTAGTTCTACCTGTACTATCTCTCCTATTACAATCTTTACTACTATTATCTTTATCTCCCTTCCCTACCTCCCCTACCATCCCTACCTTCCCTACCTTCCCTACCTCCCCTACCATCCCTACTATTATTATTATTATTATTATTATTTTCTATGGAGTTATAATTACAACTTTTATATAAATTGTCATATGGAATATTGTTGATAATAACAGTGTAATTCATCAGGAAAAACACTTAAGATTGTAATTAATAGTAAGGTGATTGATGGTAGTTGACAGTAAGGAGATTGATGGTGGTTGACAGTAAGGAGATTGATGGTGGTTGACAGTAAGGTGATTGATGTTGATTGACAGTAAGGATATTGATGGTGGTTGACAGTAAGGAGATTGATGGTGGTTGACAGTAAGAGTGATTGATGGTAGTTGACAGTAAGGTGATTGATGATAGTTGACAGTAAGGTGATTGATGATGGTTGACAGTAAGGAGATTGATGTTGGTTGAGAGTAAGGAGATGCATGGTGGTTGACAGTAAGGTGATTGATGGTGGTTGACAGTAAAGTGATTGATTGGTTATGTTGACAGTAAGGAGATTGATGGTGGTTGACAGTAAGGAGAATGATGGTGGTTGACAGTAAGGAGATTGATGGTGGTTGACAGTAAGGAGATTGATGGTGGTTGACAGTAAGGTGATTGATGGTGGTTGACAGTAAGGTGATTGATGGTGGTTGACAGTAAGGAGGTTGATGGTGGCTGACAGTAAGGAGATTGATGGTGGTTGACAGTAAGGGACTTTATGGTGGTTGACAGTAAGGTGATTGATGGTGGTTGACAGTAAGGAGATTGATGGTGGTTGACAGTAAGGAGATTGATGATGGTTGACAGTAAGGAGATTGATGGTGGTTGACAGTAAGGAGATTGATGGTGGTTGACAGTAAGGTGATTGATGGTGGTTGACAGTAAGGTGATTGATGGTGGTTGACAGTAAGGAGGTTGATGGTGGCTGACAGTAAGGAGATTGATGGTGGTTGACAGTAAGGAGATTGATGGTGGTTGACAGTAAGGAGGTTGATGGTGGTTGACAGTAAGGAGATTGATGATGGTTGACAGTAAGGAGATTGATGGTGGTTGACAGTAAGGAGAATGATGGTGGTTGACAGTAACGAGACTGATGGTGGTTGACAATAAGGAGACTGATGGTGGTTGACAATAAGGAGATTGATGATGTCCTTAATTTTCTCAGAGAGAAGGCCAATGAAGGGTTACTTCATCTCCCTTTACCTACTGATGTCTTTCTTGATCTTATCCGCCTTTGTGTGGACTCTAACTCCTTTTCCTTTCAAGGTAAATATTATTCTCAAACCTTTGGTGTCGTTATGGGCTCTCCTCTATCTCCTGTTCTTGCTAATCTTTACATGGAATACTTCGAGACTGTCCTTCTTCCCACTATTGATGTACGTCCTTCACTCTGGCTCCGCTATGTTGATGACATCTTTGCTCTTTGGCCTCATGACTTAAGTCTCTTCCAACCTTTTCTTGATGCTCTTAATAATCTTGCACCTTCCATTAAGTTTAAAGCTGATTGGGAATCTAATTCTTTGCTTCCTTTCCTTGATGTTCATGTCCACCGCTCAGTTACAGGTTTTGCCTTCTCCGTGTACCGCAAGCCTAGCCACAGTGGCATGTACATTCATTACTTCTCTTATCATGCCTCCTCTGTCAAGAAGAGTGTTCTTATCTCCCTCTTTCTCTGTGCTCTCCGTATCTGTGATCCTCAGTTTCTTGAAGCAGAAATTTCCTCTCTTCATAATTAATTTTCCCGCCTGGGCTACCCTTCCCATTTCATAGACTCTGCTTTCTCTCGTGCCAAACGGACTTTCTTCTCTCCTAAACCCTCTACTCCTGAGAACTCTCCAGTCCTCTGCCTTCCCTACATCTCTGGTCTCTCTAATCTCAGCAACTATCTCCGTTCCTTAGACATCAAACTTACCTTTCGTCAGACTAACACTCTTCGCACTAATCTAGTTCATACCTCCCCTCCCTCCACAGATTCTCCTGGTGTCTACTCTATTTCTTGCTCCTCCTGTCCTCTTCAGTACTTCGGAGAAACTTGCCGATCTCTTTCTGACAGACTCAAGGAGCACAAAAATAGTGTTAGGCTGCGACACTAATAATGCTCTTTTCTGTCATGTCAGAGATCACATTCATCCTATTGATTGGTCTTCTGCTAAAACTGTCTACCCTACGCCCTAACTTCATAGTCGCCGCCTTGTTGAATCCTCCCTTATACACAACTTTCCCTGTATGAATCTTAGCCCTGGCTTTGTCTCTGTTGATGCTTTCCTCTCTCATTACATTGTTAAATGCTCTAAACTTCAGAACACCCGTGACTTAACCTGATTCCTTCCCTTTCATCTCTTCCCCTTCTCCTTTTTCTCCTATGGGTTTTACTTTCTTTCTTTTCTTTTGCCTTGTATTTGTCCTTTATTTTATTCGCCTTTCCTCCTCTGTGTTCTCGTCCCACCCTTGCGGGCCGCTAGCCTCATTGCAGTGCTCCCTTCCTAGAATATGACTGTCTCCCTACTACTATTACTACTACTACCACTTCCACTACTTACTCCATTATTACCCCACTCTCTTTTACCCTCCCCTGTCTGCCTGCCTATAAATACCACTTACCCCGTCTTTGTGTGTTTGTGTGACTTTGTAAATGGTCCAAGTCGGGCCGAAACGTCGTCGTAAGCTCCTCCCTTTTATATGTGCGGGTTGTGTGTGTATTGTTCCAGTCACGGTATTGTGCCTTTTGTTATTCTTATTACCACTTCTCTCACTCTTGCACTACTGACACTACTAATATTTCAACTACTACTAATATTTCAACTACTACTACTATTACTACTACTACTAGTTCTGCTACTACTCTTTCTACTACTACAATTTATTCACTACTTCACTCACTCCTCACTCCCAATAATATCTTCTAATTGCCACCTCCTTTTAATTCCACTACTACTATTTCAACGACTACTTCTAGACAACTGTGGCCAGATTGTGTCGTCCAGAGGGATTTTGAAGGGTTTGAGGCTGACCCTGACCCAGTGCCTGTTGTGGAAGGTATTGTGGCATTGGGCAAGTCTACTGCAACAATTTCAACTTTAAATACTTCTTCTTCTTATGCTTCTTTTACATCTACAACTGTTTCTTTGCTTACACTCTACTCTTTGATCCTTTTTTCACTACAACTGCTATTTTCTACCATTGTTGCACTACTTCTACTGCTAATACTACTACTACTGCCGCTGCCACTAGTGATTCTACCACCACCACTACCATTCCCGTTCCTGTCTAATTTTCGTATATACTGTACTGGCTCCCTTACTTTCCCACTTGTGTCTCACTAGTTAATAGTACAAGTGAAACTGAAATTTTTTCAAAAGTCTATCTTCTATGTGCAGCTTATATATATATATATATATATATATATATATGGGTGTAGGGGAAGTTCGTGAGGCAGTGGGTAGAATGAAAGGGGGTAAGGCAGCTGGGATTGATGGGATAAAGATAGAAATGTTAAAAGCAGGTGGGGATATAATTTTGGAGTGGTTGGTGCTATTATTTAATAAATGTATGGAAGAGGGTAAGGTACCTAGGGATTGGCAGAGAGCGTGTATTGTTCCTTTGTATAAAGGCAAAGGGGACAAAAGAGAGTGCAAAAATTATAGGGGAATAAGTCTGTTGAGTGTACCTGGTAAAGTGTATGGTAGAGTTATTATTGAAAGAATTAAGAGTAAAACAGAAAGCAGGATAGCAGATGAACAAGGGGGCTTTAGGAAAGGTAGGGGGTGTGTAGACCAAGTGTTTACATGAAACATATAGGTGAACAGTATTTGGATAAGGGTAAAGATGTTTTTGTGGCATTTATGGATTTGGAAAAGGCGTATGATAGGGTAGATAGGGGGCAATGTGGCAGATGTTGCAGGTGTATGGAATAGAGGAAGGTTACTGAAAGCAGTGAAGAGTTTTTATGAGGATAGTGAGGCTCAGGTTAGAGTGTGTAGGAGGGAAGGGGACTATTTCCAGTAAAAGTGGGCCTTAGACAAGGATGTGTGATGTCACCGTGGTTGTTCAATATATTTATAGATGGGGTTGTAAGAGAAGTGAATGCGAGGGTCTTGGCAAGAGGTGTTGGGCTAAAAGATAAAGAAGCAAATACAAAGGGAGTTGTCACAGTTGCTTTTTGCTGATGACACTGTGCTTTTGGGAGATTCTGAAGAAGCTGCAGAGGTTGGTGGATGAATTTGGTAGGGTGTGTAAAAGAAGAAAATTGAAAGTGAATATAGGAAAGAGTAAGGTGATGAGGATAACAAAACGAATAGGTGACGAAAGATTGGGTATCAGATTGGAGGGAGAGAGTATGGAGGAGGTGAATGTATTCAGATATTTGGGAGTGGACATGTCGGCGGATGGGTCTATGAAGGATGAGGTGAATCATAGAATTGATGAGGGGAAAAGGGTGAGTGGAGCACTTCGGAGTCTGTGGAGACAAAGAACCTTGTCTATGGAAGTAAAGAGGGGAATGTATGAGAGTATAGTTATACCAACGCTCTTATATGGGTGTGAAGCATGGGTGATGAATGTTGCAACGAGGAGAAGGCTGGAGGCAGTGGAGATGTCATGTCTGAGGTCAATGTGTGGTGTGAATAAATGCAGAGAATTCGGAGTTTGGAAATTAGGAGGAGGTGCGGGATTACCAAAACGATTGTCCAGAGAGCTGAGGAGGGTTGTTGAGGTGGTTTGGACATGTAGAGAATGGAACGAGACAGAGTGACTTCGAGAGTGTATAAATCTGTAGTGGAGGGAAGGCGGGGTAGGGGTCGGCCTAGGAAAGGTTGGAGGGAGGGTAAAGGAAGTTTTGTGCGAGGGCTTGGACTTCCAGCAAGCATGTGGAGCGTATTTGATAGAGTGAATGGAGGCATATGGTTTTAATACTTGACGTGCTGTTGGAGTGTGAGCAAGTAACATTTATGAAGGGATTCAGGAAACCGGCAGGCCGGACTTGAGTTCTGGAGATGGGAAGTACAGTGCCGGCACTCTGAAGGAGGGTGTTAATGTTGCAGTTTTATAACTGTAGTGTAAAGCACCCTTCTGGCAAGACAGTGATGGAGTGAATGATGATGAAAGTTTTTCTTTTCGGCCACCCTGCCTTGGTGGGAATCGGCCGATGTGTTAATAATAATAAAAAAATATATATATATATATATACATATATATATATATATATATATATATATATATATATATATATATATATATATATATATATATATATATATATATATGTATTATATATAGTGGGGCAGAAGTTTGTGGTTATAGGAGGGTGGGTGCAGGAGGAAAGAGGAGTGAGTGGTGGAATGAAGAAGTAAAGGGTGTGATAAAAGAGAAAAAGGTAGCTTATGAGAGGTTTTTACAAAACAGAAGTGTTAGTAGAAGAACAGAGTATATGGAGAGTAAATGAAATGTGAAGAGAGTGGTGAGAGAGTGCAAAAGAAGAGCGGATGAAAGAATGGGAGAGGCTCTGTCAAGAAATTTTGCTGAAAACAAGAAAAAATTTTGGAGTGAGATAAACAAGGTAAGAAAGCCTAGGGAACGAATGGATTTGTCAGTTAAAAACAGAGTAGGGGAGTTAGTAGATGGGGAGCTGGAGGTATTGGGTAGATGGCGGGAATATTTTGAGGAACTTTTAAATGTCGATGAAAAGAGGGAGGCTGTAATTTCATGTACTGGCCAGGGAGGTACAACATCGTTTAGGAGTGAAGAAGAGCAGGATGTGAGTGTGGGGGAGGTGCGTGAGGCATTACGTAGAATGAAAGGGGTAAAGCAGCTGGAATTGACGGAATCATGACAGAAATGTTAAAAGCAGGGGGATATAGTGCTGGAGTGGTTGGTATTTTTGTTTAATAAATGTATGAAAGAGGAAGGTACCTAGGGATTGGCAGAGAGCATGTATAGTTCCTTTATATAAAGGAAGGGGATAAAAAAGAGTGTAAAAATTATAGGGGAATAAGTTTACTGAGTATACCAGGTAAAGTGTATGGCAGGGTTATTATTGAAAGAATTAGAGGTAAGACAGAGAGTAGGATTGCAGATGAGCAAGGAGGCTTTAGAGTGGGTAGGGATGTGTAGATCAAGTGTTTACAGTGAAGCATATATGTGAACAGTATTTAGATAAAGGTAGAGAGTTTTTATTGCATTTATGGATTTAGAAAAGGCATATGATAGAGTGGATAGGGGAGCAATGTGGCAAATGTTGCAAGTGTATGGAATATGTAGTAAGTTACTGAAGGCTGTAAAGAGTTTTTATGAGGATAGTGAGGCTCAGGTTAGGGTGTGTAGGAGAGAGGAGATTACTTCCGGTAAAAGTAGGTCTTAGACAGGGATGTGTAATGTCACCATGGTTGTTTAATATATTTATAGATGGGGTTGTAAAGAAGTAAATGCTAGGGTGTTGGGGAGAGGGTGGGATTAAATTATGGAGAATTAAATGCAAAATGGGAGTTGACACAGTTACTTTTTGCTGATGATACTGTGCTTATGGGAGATTCTAAAGAAAAGTTGCAAAGGTTAGTGGACGAGTTTGGAAGAGTGTGTAAAGGTAGAAAGTTAAAAGTGAACATAGATAATAGTAAGGTGATGAGGGTATCAAACGATTTAAATAAAGAAAAATTGGATATCACATTGGAGAGAGGGATTATGGAAGATGTAAATGTTTTCAGATATTTGGGAGTTGATGTGTCAGCGGATGGGTTTATGAAGGATGAGGTTAACCATAGAATTGATGAAGGAAAAAGGTGAGTGGTGCATTGAGGTATCTGTGGAGAAAAAACGTTATCCATGGAGGCAAAGAAGGGAATGTACGAAAGTATAGTGGTACCAACACTCTTATATGGGTGTGAAGCATGGGTTGCAAATGCTGCAGCGAGGAGGAGGCTGGAGGCAGTGGAGATGTCCTGTCTAAGGGCAATGTGTAGTGTAAATATTATGCAGAAAATTCGGAATGTGGAAATTAGGAGAAGGTGTGGAGTTACTAAAAGTATTTGTCAGAGGGCTGAAGAGGGGTTGTTGAGGTGGTTTGGTCATTTAGAGAGAATGGATCAAAGTAGAATGACTTGGAGAGCGTATAAATCTGTAGGGGAAGGAAGGCGGGGTAGGGGTCGTCCTAGAAAAGGTTGGAGGGAAGGGGCAAAGGAGGTTTTGTGGGCGAGGGGCTTGGACTTCCAGCAAGCATGTGTGAGCGTGTTAGATAGGAGTGAATGGAGACGAATGGTTTTTGGGACATGACGATCTGTTGGAGTGTGAGCAGGGTAACATTGTGTGAAGGAATTCAGGGATACCAGTTAATTAATTTAGTTGGACTTGAGTCCTGGAAATGGGAAGTACAATGCCTGCACTTTAAAGGAGGGGTCTGAGATAGTGACAGCTGGAGGACTTTTCTCAGCTGTCGTATCTGAGCTCCTCTGCAAAGACAGTGATAATGTATGAGTGTGGTGAAAGTGTTGAATGATGATGAAAGTTTTTCTTTTGGGGATTTTCTTTTTTTGGGTCACCCTGCCTCGGTGGAGACGGCCGACTTGTTAAAAAAAAAAAAAAAAAAAAAAAAAATAATATATATATATATATATATATATATATATATATATATATATATATATATATATATATATATATATATATATATAGATATATGTCGTGCCGATTAGGTAAAACTTGCGATTTTGGCTTAAATAGCAACGCTCACCTTGCCATATAAGACAAGTGAAAATTTGTGTATGCAATAATTTCGCCAAAATCATTCTGAACATAACGAAAAAAATATATTCCATTGTGTTTGTTTATTATTAAATTGATGTTAACGTATCTAAAATATATTTAGTTGGGTTAGGCTAAATTAAATTGCGCTTGTTGTAATAAGGTTAGGTAGGTTTTCAAAGTTTCTCTTGGAACAAAATTTTAAATTCTTACATTAACATAAATGAAAAAAATATATCTTTAAACGTATAAGAGAATTTTTTAGAAAGGACCTAATTTTAGATGAGTTTTTGCTAATTGACCAGTTTTACCTAATCGGCACGACATATATATATATATATATATATATATATATATATATATATATATATATATATATATATATATATATATATATATATATATATATTGTAATAAATTACTACTTAAGACCTTGTGGTGTAACGGATGTCACATCTGCCTACGGTGAGAAGATACTAGGTTCGACTCCTGGCAAGGTTAACTGTAATTTTTTTCCCTCCTGTCTAAAAATCATTTATTTATATGTCAACAGGTGTAAGTTGTTCCACTGGGCTTTCTGGAACAACTGACTGTGGATCAGAACTCAGGTTCGAATCATGGCACGGCTCAGTAGTTTGTTTTTCTCTTGCTGAGTTCAGTATGTTAAATATATGATTAACCCCCACATATAAAACTGAAATATAAGTCAACGTTTCTGTTAGATTTGGTCCATCAATGAGTAACACAGAAGCGAAGAGGGAATAGAGCCATAATATATACGAACGAGAGGGAAAGGACGGTGGTGGTATAGAAGTGTTACTAGTAAAATATGTAGTAGTAGTAGTTTTATAAGTAGTAGTCGAAGTAAAAGTAGTAGTGAAAGAATTATTGCAACAGAAATAAAGGTGTTAAGTAAAAGTACACAAGTGCAACTAATGTGACAGTTTATTGTGGCAACGTTTCGCTCTCCAGGAGCTTGACAAAGCTCCTCCATTAATACAGAAATAAAGGTGGTAACAAGTATGTAGAAATGGTCTAGATAAAAGAGGCAGAGACTGGAATGCAAATACTACAAGTAGTAGTTGTTGTATGGTATTAGTAGTAGTAGTAGTAATTGTAGATAAAGAATAATTACCAAGAGTACTGTGTAGCACTGCCAGTGTCTCCACTCACTGATGTCAGAGACTTTATGAAAAAAAACATGGACAATAATCACAAGTTTTTCAAAATGCATCGCACATCAGTGAGTGGAGACAATGGTTGTGATCATCAGCTTTGGTTCTTTAGACTACTACTACTTACTACTACTATAGTAGTAGTAGTACAACTACTGTTTCATAGCTAACACTCCACTCTCAGCATCTTTTATAACTACAACTACTACTTTCCATTAACACCTTTATTTCTGTTGCAATAATTCTACCACTACTACTATTTCATCAACTACTACTACGACTGCTACTTCTGCTTCTACTACTAGTTCTGATACTGCTCTTTCTACTGTTAATACTACAATTACTACTTATGCATCTATTACTTTTACTACTATTTCTTCGCTAACACTTCCCTCAATGATCTTTTTTCTCTACCACTAATATCTTCTTATTGCAACCTCCCTCTGTTCCACTACTATCTTCTTATTGCAACCTCTTTCTCTGTTGCACTACTACCACTACTATCGTCTTATTGCAACCTCACTTTATGTTACACTACTACCACTACTATCTTCTTATTACAACCTCCCTCTCTGTTACACTACTACCACTACTGTCTTCTTATTGCAACCTCCCTCTCTGTTCCACTTCTACTACCACTACTATCTTCTTTGGAACCTCTCTCTGTTACACTACTACCACTACTATCTTCTTATTGTAGATGAATGGTTCAAAGAACCGATAAGTTGTTAAATTAGACACATATGCAACACTTGGGTATCTTTATTGAGGAAACGTTTCGCCACACAGTGGCTTCATCAGTCCAATGCAAAGTAGAAAGTTGAAAGGAGAGGAGGAGTTTGAGGTAATCAGTCCCTCGGCCTGGAGTCGATGTGTTCAGTCCATCAATCTTGAAGCAAGTACAGCATAGGGCAAATAGAAGTGGCTTATATACTGTAGACAGGTGAGACGAAGCAGGAGGAGGCGGGGTCATAGTGGTACCATCCACTAGTCGAAGTAGGTCTTCGTCCTAAGGTTGGACAAGTGTTGAAGAATCCGTTTGTATCAAGATCTCAAGATGTTACTGTGTCAGACAGGATGTAGACGAAGACCTACTTCGACTAGTGGATGGTACCACTATGACCCCGCCTCCTCCTGCTTCGTCTCACCTGTCTACAGTATATAAGCAACTTCTATTTGCCCTATGCTGTACTTGCTTCAAGATTGATGGACTGAACACATCGACTCCAGGCCGAGGGACTGATTACCTCAAACTCCTCCTCTCCTTTCAACTTTCTACTTTGTATTGGACTGATGAAGCCACTGTGTGGCGAAACGTTTCCTCAATAAAGATACCCAAGTGTTGCATATGTGTCTAATTTAATATCTTCTTATTGCAACCTCCCTCTCTGTTAAACTACTACCACTACTATCTTCTTATTGCAACCTCCCTCTCTGTTAAACTACTACCACTACTATCTTCTTATTGCAACCTCCCTTTCTGTTCCACTACCGCCACTACTATCTTCTTATTGCAACATCCTCTCTGTTCCATTACTACCACTACTATCGTCTTATTGCAACCTCCCTCTCTGTTCCACTACTACCACTACTATCTTCTTATTGCAACCTCCCTCTCTGTTGCACTACTACCACTACTATCTTCTTATTGCAACCTCCCTCTATGTTCCACTACTGCCACTACTATCTTCTTATTGCAACCTCCTTCTCTGTTGGACTACTACCACTACTATCTTCTTATTGCAACCTCCCTCTCTGTTCCACTACTACCACTACTATCTTCTTATTGCAACCTACCTCTCTGTTGCACTACTTCCACTACTATCTTCTTATTGCAACATCCCTCTCTGTTGCACTACTTCCACTACTATATTCTTATTGCAACATCCCTCTCTGTTGCACTACTTCCACTATTATCTTCTTATTGCAACCTACCTCACTGCTGCACTACTTCCACTACTATCTTATTGCAACATCTCTCTCTGTTGCACTACTTCCACTACTATCTTCTTATTGCAACCTACCTCTCTGTTGCACTACTTCCACTACTATCTTCTTATTGCAACATCCCTCTCTGTTGCACTACTACTACTACTATATCAGCTACTACTGCTTCGATTTCTACTACTAATACTTCTACTGTTACATTTACTATTATTTCTTCGCTAACACACTGTTCTCTGATCCTTATATCTCTACCCCTACAAATTCTTTAATGCTCAATCTACTATTGTTCCACTACTTCTACTACTATTACTGCTACTGCTACAGTCTCCACCACTATTAGTAATACCACTACCATCACCACTGTTATTACTACAATAATACCCCCGCCTCTCTATCACTCCCGTTCTCGCCACCTTCTTGTATATATTAGTCTGGCTCCCTTCCTTTCCCACTTGTGTGTGATTAGTCAATAGTCTAAGTGAGATTGAAAATTTGTCCTAAGTTTGTCTTCTAAGTGAGGCATATTTTTAAAATGTATGAATATGTATAAGTATGTATGTATATATGCTTATATATACATATATATAATAATATATATATATATATATATATATATATATATATATATATATATATATATATATATATATATATATATATATATATTTTATATATATATATATATATATATATATATATATATTATATATTTTATTACATAATATGGTACAAAAGATTTAAGAGATACATTGTTGATATAAAGATGGCATATACAGTACACGAGGTGTGAGAGATACATGTCTAGTACATATTGTTACATGTTTGTCACTGATTATAATGCGAAAATCTCATCCAGCTCTTTCGAGCTGGGGAGCGTGCCCAGAATACAGCATGCATTACCTCTCTGAACAGCAGCGCTGAGTCGCTGGAACAGAAAACTAGCTGCCCTGGGATCCCTAGTTACCCTGTTGAGTCTTTTGCCCAGCTCCTTGAGGAACTTAGATGCACTCCTTCCCCATGAGCCAAGGGTCTCTGAGCCTATGGGAACAAACATGTAATGATGGGCAAGTTCTCCATATTTTCTCGACCTCTGGGACTCCCTGAAGGTGGCAGCTGCCCCTCCTTCCTCCCTGGTTTATTGGAGATAGGTATCAGCCAAGGTAGATGCACATGTGTAGTCCTACACCACCTGCTTGCTGTCTGTCCAGGCTTGAAGGGTGATACCATCTGGACGCTTTTGGCTGCCATCAGATCTGCATAGTTGGGGTGGTTCCCTTACTGCTGGGCATCCGGCTGTTGTGAGGCTCCTCTTGATAATGTTATTAACCTCTTCATGTCTTGAAATCTTTCCCTCGGATTTACGACACACAAGACCAT
The DNA here is from genome assembly GCA_009830355.1 of Cherax destructor. Taxonomy (NCBI): domain Eukaryota; kingdom Metazoa; phylum Arthropoda; class Malacostraca; order Decapoda; family Parastacidae; genus Cherax; species Cherax destructor. The sequence goes on from WNWK01040983.1 coordinate 13,780, forward strand.
GGTACCCGAATCGGTCTGCTGCTTCACTGCCACAAATACACCTGTGTTCGGCGAGAATAGGGGCGGCAAGTCGAAGGGCAACACCAATGCGGATGGTCTGTGGGTCGAGGCGTGTGCCAAGGCTGGAGTTGGGAACAGCTAAAAGAAAGTACCCTGCATGAGGAGCTCTCACAGCAAGGAGACGGGCTCTATCCTTCCCTGACACACTCTGAAGCATTGCTGAGGCTATATTCTCTACTATTGGGCCATCCCAGTGCGACTGTGTAGTTGTTGGGGGGAGCAGGCCTGGTTTCGGAGCCTGTTAGATTATCCCAGATCCTGGCTCCATCAACGAACTTTTGGTCATGGATTCCAATCTTGTCCCTAAGATGTTCAGGGAGAATTGCTGCTACAAGCCCTCTGGATGCAATGCATGAAGACAGGAAAGCAGGTAGAGCAATCTGAGATGACTTGCGGACACCAATGCCTCCTAGTCTGACTGGGAGTGTAGCTTGGTCCCACTTTAGCAAAGATATGCCTCAGGATACTGTCATATTCGTGCAGTATAGGGTTATCATATGAAGGAGCACATCTTAGGAAATATGTCAACCTGGCAGACTCAAGCATTTTGTGAGAAGGTACAAGGCATCATGGGTGTCAAGATTTGCCTATTCGTTGTTCCATTCTCCTCAATTCTTCCAGTTTCTTCCTGAGAATTATGTCAATGGCATCACTTCCCAGAGGTGCTCCAAGCAAGACACTATTTGTAGGGGCAATGACTGTTGCTCCTGGTAGTTTTGATATCACTGCACTTGTTGATTGACTGAGACGATTTCACATTTGGATGGAGAAAATGTATTGGCCGAGCTGTGTGGCAGTTTGGTGTACGGTCGTGGCTGTCATGGTGGGTGTAATTACTGGACGCAGTTTTCTGCGTGTCACCTCCAGTAATTCCACCCACCTGGACAGTCTCTACCGTAGACCAGCTAGACAAGACCAAGTTTCCACCCAGCAAGGTCACTGGGGGTGGCAACCGCTGACTCTGGGGAAGTGGGGAAGGGAGTCCACCTGGGGTGACACAAGTTTACTCCTGAAGACACTGATCCGGGGAAGGTACTGCTGACCATAGGTGAGTGGGGAAGGGAAGACATCCGGGAGCGAACGGATGGTTTCCTGGATACATGAACTTGGGGAAGGTTGATGTTGAGGCTGACCTTTGGTAAATGGAGAAGGGGAAACATCCGGGAGCGAACGGATGGATTCCTGGATTCATGAACCTGGGGAAGGCTGAGGCTGGAAGGCAGAGAGGCGAGGCTGACCTTAGGGAAATGAGGAAGGGGAGACATCCGGGGCCCACGGATGGATTCCTGGACACATGAACCTGGGGAAGGCGAGGGAAGGGGCCTTAAAGACGAACCACCGGCCTCCACGTGGCAAGGTCTGGTAACTCAGAGATAACTCTGAGGCTGACAGTGGTCGCAAATAATAATTTTGTATTTATTATTTATAATCAGTGATTTAATAATTAATTATTTTCGTAATTATTTATAATTAGTGATTTCGTAATGTTGTGTAATATGAGTAATGTGTAATACAAGTACAGATTCAGTGTGCCGATGTAAGTGGACTACAGGATCAATGTAAGAAATCATCAGGACCTCAAGACCAGAAATCAGGAAAACGTACATTCACATAACACCACACATACAAATACGAACCCACACACACACACACACACACACACACACACACACACACACATATATATATATATATATATATATATATATATATATATATATATATATATATATATATATATATATATATATATATATATATATATATATATATATATATATATATATATGCAAAAAGATCACAGTAAAGAGGTGATATCAAAATATGCAAGAAAACCACTATGAAAAAATAGAAGAATTCCAAGCGCTTTCGTGACTACTCACATTATCAAGGAACTATAACAGGAAACATGACATGATTTTCAAAATGCTGAGAAGGTTGTATCAAGCAAGTCCATGGTTGAGAGGAATATAATAGAATCATGTTTCATTAAAAGCAGTTTTGAAAATAATATGAATATTTCTTTTGGTTTATATAAATTGGATTCATTTATAATTAATAAAATTTGGGAAGAATTTAATGATAAATTGACTAATCATAATTCTTGGGAAGAGTTTCAGGTCCTTTCTTATGTTCCTCTTCACAGAGTCGTGCGATGTTACGCTACTGTGAGGTGTAGTCTTTGTTAGTGTGATGTGACTGTGAGGTGTAGTCTCGCCCCTTATATAAGCCCTTTTCTTGTCATGTTTCCTGTTATAGTTCCTTGATAATGTGAGTAGTCACGAAAGCGCTTGGAATTCTTCTATTTTTTCATAGTGGTTTTCTTTCATATATATATATATATATATATATATATATATATATATATATATATATATATATATATATATATATATATATATATATATATATATATATAATACAAACACACACACACACACACATACAATCATATACACCAGGCACATCTCCTGAGACGCACATCAACCAAAAACTGCTGCAGCATACGGACGCCTGGCAAACTTAAGAACAGCATTCCGACATCCTTATAAGGAGTCATTCAGGACCCTGTACACTGTGTACGGTAGGCCCATATTCGAGTATGCATATCCAGTTTGGAACCATCACCTAGCCCAGTATGTAAGGAAACTAGAGAAAGTGCAAAGGTTTGCAACAAGACTAGTCCCGGAGCTAAGGGGTATGTCCTACGAGGATAGGTTACGAGAAATCGACCTGACAACACTGGAAGACAGGAGAGATAGAGGGGATATGATAACGACATATAAAATATTGAGAGGAATCGACAAGGTGGACAGAGACAGAATGTTCCAGAGATGGGACACAGCAACAAGGGG
>WNWK01040984.1:0-16694 GCA_009830355.1 Cherax destructor
CTGGCACCCTGGTTTACCTCTGGCACCCTGTTTACTTCTTGCACCCTGGTAAAACCTCGCCCCGCTTTAACACCTGGGTATCCGTGCACTTATGGTTCACTCTACTGGGTTTAGATTTGTTTTTGTTTTTACCTACACCACAACACTGCTGGTTTTTCTTATGATGAGCGTGTATAGGCCTTCTCCTACTCCTACTCCTACTCCTACCCCCCTTTACACTCCACCTCCTCAACCATATATAAGTGAGTTTACACACACTGTTGCACCCTGCAAATAGGTCACATTCTCCCACCTCAAGAGACAGAACGACATTCACATCACCTTAACCACTTAACCAGCGATCCTTTAAACATCATGCACCCAGCAGAGCTAGGCGTTCTTCATGATCCGAGGACACTCGTGGTGGTGGTAAGCTCAAGGCTAATTTCAACCATCTCTCGTTTGAATACCAGCCTCCATAAACAGTTTATATAGTAATGAAACCACGAAAAAAGAGGTATTGAAGCATTTACCAAACTGCGGTCAGTCGAGATTAGATCTTGTGATATATTCTCTCACCTCAAGAGATAGAACATATATACAGTGGAACCCCGTTTTTCGGCCATAATCCGTTCTAGAAGCTCGGCCTAAATTCGAAACGGCCTAAATTCAAAGCATTACTTCCCATAAGAAATAATGTAAATCCAATTAATCCATTCAAGACCCCCAAAAATATTCACAAATAATACATTTTTTAAAGAATAACTATAGTTTTACATATACAAAACAATTATAAATACGTACATATAGTACTTAAATGACTAATGAAATAGATAAATAAACATTTAAAATCACATTTACATACATTTATTGAAGACTCTTGTTGGCATCTGGAAGATAGGGAGGAGGAGAGAGGGAGGACTTATTATTGTTTGGAAGGGGAATCCCCCTCAACCAATGCTTCAGTGACTGCCTCAATCACGGCCTCCACCACTGCCTCAACCACTGCCTACACCACTGCCTCAAATACTGCCTCTACCACTGCCTCCACCACTGCCTCAACCACTGCCTCCACCACTGCCTCAACCACTGCCTTCACCACTGCCTCAATCACTGCGTCAACCACTGCCTCCACCACTGCCTCAACCACTGCCTCCACCACTGCCTCAACCACTGTCTCGACCACTGCCTCCACTACTGCATCAACCACTGCCTCCAGCACTGCCCCATCATGTTTTTCACTTTCTTTACCAAAGGAACTTTCTTCGGACCCATGGTGGCTTATTTCACAGTCGCACTTAATAAACAAGGACAAAAACCACTGGATTTTAAGGAAATCTTTGGATGAATGCTCGGAGTATATGCACACTCGCCAACAGACACAGGTAACCTGACTCATCTACGCATGTCCCGAGGGCTGACGCATCTAATACTGCCGACTTACATAAGAACAACATAAAAACATAAGAAAGGAGGAACACTGCAGCAGGCCTGTTGGCCCATACTAGGCAAGTCCTTCACATTCCATCCCACTAACAGAATATTTGTTCAACCTAATCTTCAATGCTACCCAAGAAATAAGCTTTGATAATTCTATTTACTCATGTGCAATTCCCACTCAAATCCAACCCCTCTCACTCATGAATTTATCCAACCTAAATTTGAAACTACCCAAGGTCCTTGCTTCAATAACCCTACTAGGCAGACTGTTATACTCATCAACTACCCTATTTCCAAACCAATACTTTCCTATATCCTTTCTAAATCTAAAATTATCTAATTTGAATCCATTATTATGGGTTCTCTCTTGGAGAGATATCCTCAATACCTTATTTATATCCCATTTGTTAATACCTATTTTCCACTTGTATACCTCGATCATGTCTCCCCTCATTCTTCGTCTTACAAGTGAATGTAATTTTAGGGCCTTCAATCTTTCTTCATATGGAAGATTTCTAATGCTATGTATTAATTTAGTCATTCTACGCTGAATATTTTCTAACGAATTAATATCCATTCTGTAATATGGAGACCAGAACTGAGCTGCGTAATCTAGGTGAGGCCTTACTAACGATGTATAAAGCTGTAATATAACCTCTGGACTTCTGTTGCTTACACTTCTTGATATAAATCCCAGTAATCTGTTTGCCTTATTACGTACGCATAGGCATTGCTGTCTTGGTTTAAGGTTGCTGCTTACCATAACACCCAAGTCCATTTCGCAATCTGTATGGCTAAGTTCTACGTTATTTAACTTATAAGTGCTTGGGTTATGGACACTCCCGAGCTTCAGAACCTTGCATTTATCTACATTGAACTGCATCTGCCACTTTTCTGACCAGGAATTGAGTTTGTCTAAATCCTCCTGAAGTTCCCTTACATCTACATTTGAATCAATTATCCTACCTATCTTCGTGTCATCGGCGAATTTGCTCATATCACTAGTAATTCCCTTATCAAGGTCATTGATATATATTATAAACAACAACGGGCCTAAGACTGATCCCTGTGGAACACCACTTGTTACAGATCCCCACTCGGATTTAACCCCATTTATGCACACTCTCTGCTTCCTATTGGTGAGCCATGACTCGATCCATGACAGCACTTTTCACCCAATGCCATGAGCTGCCACTTTGTTTAACAGTCTCTGGTGTGGTACTCTATCAAAAGCCTTACTAAAATCTAAATAAACAATATCGAATTCTTTATCATGATCAACAGCCTCAAAAGCTTTACTAAAAAAGGTTAATAAATTAGATAGGCAGGAATGGCCCCTCGTGAATCCATGCTGAGTATCATTAATCAAACTATGGTTATCTAGATGACTTCTAATAATATCAGCTAAAATTGACTAGTAATTTGCCTACAATTGAGGTTAGGCTTATTGGGCGGTAATTTGATGGTAGTAACTTGTCCCCTGCTTTAAAAATAGGAATTACATTAGCCATCTTCCACATATCAGACACTACACCTGTTTGAAGAGATAAATAAAAAATGTTAGATATTGGTTCACAGAGTTCCATTTTGCATTCCTTAAGAACCATTGCAAAAAGCTCATCAGGACCCGGCGATTTATTTTGTTTCAGTCGGTCTACTTGTTTCATAGCCATTTTACTAGTGACTGTGATAATACATAATTTATCTTCTTCAGGGCCACTATAAAAATTAATTACTGGGATATTATTAGTGTCTTCCTGTGTGAAAACCGAGAGAAAATAATTATTAAAAATAGAGCACATATCATTCTCCTTGTCAGTAAGATGCCCAGAGTTATTTTTAAGGGGACCTATCTTATCCCTAACTTTTGTTCTATAAACCTGGAGAAAACTTTTTGGGTTAGATTTGGAATCCCTAGCAACTTTAATTTCATAGTCCCGTTTAGCTTTTCTTATACCCTTTTTAATGTCCCTCTTAATGTCAGTATACTGATTTATAAGATAACCCTCACTTCTTTTTATGCGCCTATAAATTTCTTTCTTCTGCCCTAAAAGATATTTGAGCCTATTATTCATCCATTTTGGGTCATTTCTACTTGATCTAATTTCTTTATAGTTGATAAATGTTCTTTGGGCTGCCTGTATAGTGTTAAGAAAGCTGTCATATTGATAGCTCTCTTCGTTTCCCCAGTCCACAGTTGATAAGTGTTCTCTAAGCCTATTATAATCTGCTAAGCGAAAGTCTGGGACTGTTACTGAATTATCCCTACTATCATACATCCATTCAATGCTAAAGGTAATTGACTTGTGATCGCTCGTGCCGAGTTCATCTGTAATTTCTAAATTATTAACAAGGGATTCCTTGTTTTCCAGAACCAAGTCAAGTAGGTTATTTCCCCTTGTAGGTTCTGTCACAAACTGCTTCAAAAAACAATCCTGAACTACTTCTAAAAAGTCCTTTGATTCTAAATTACCTGTCAAGAAATTCCAATCAATCTGACTAAAGTTAAAGTCCCCGAGAATCACTACGTTATCTTGCCTTGTGGCCTTAACAATTTCCTCCCAAAGTAGTTTCCCTTGTTCCCTATTTAAGTTTGGAGGACGATATATCATGCCTAAAATCAATTTTTCACACCCCTCTGAAAATTCTATCCAGACTCTGTATACATTATTTCAGACTTTATACCCGTTTTTATGCAACAATTTAAATGATCACGGACATAGAGTGCCACCCCACCCCCTTTCCCGATACTTCTGTCTACTTGGAACAATTTAAAACCCTGAATGTGACATTCAGCAGGCATGTCCCGATTTTTCATATTAAACCATGTCTCAGTTAATGCAAAAAACATCAATATTACTTGCACTTGCAACTAATCTCAATTCGTCCATCTTATTTCTCGCACTACGACTATTAGTATAAAAAATGTTCAGAAAACGTCCCTTCTCTTTACTCTTCTTGTTCATTTCTGTTTTTTCACTATACCTATTGCTGTCCTTGTCACCTAGTGCCACTGACTCTCCAATATCCACCTTATTCTGCTTATTACTAGTTCCCCTAAAATTCACATTACTTACGAGCAAAAATCCTCCCAAAAACCGCCCTAAATACGAATCAGCTGAATAACAGGATTCCAGCACTCTCCTTGGTGCTCCTCTTGGGCCCAATGCCATCAATCTGGTCCTGGAAAAAAAAATCTCAGGACGATGGAAGGTAGGATGAAAGACATTGATACACATGATGCCTTCTACCTACTCACCAGGTGCCTGTCAATCCCAAAACTTACATACTTCCTGAGATGCTCCCCAGCCTTCAGCAGCCTGAAACTCAAGGAATATGACTCTCTCCTCAAGACCATGCTAGAGAGTGTATTGAATCGTTCCCTCGAAGATGGACAGTGGTTGCAAGCCTCACTTCCAGTTAGACTTGGGGGGCTGGGAGTACGCAAATCCTCCCAGATTGCCCTACCAGCTTTCTTATCCTCTTCCATAGCATCAAATGAGCTAATAAAACAAATTCTTCCAGACAACCTCAGTGATTCAGCAGGAATACAAGACCCTAGCTACACCAGTGCCATCACTGAATGGGAGACTCTTGCTGCTCCAACACCAAAACCTAGTGAAGAACTGGCCTACAAACAGTCAAGCTGGGATGGCCCCATCGCTGAAAAGATACTTGCCAATATGCTTAGGGCCGTAACATCAGACAGGGAGACTGCCCGTCTCCTAGCTGTGAGTGCACATCACTCTGGGGACTTCCTCCAAACAGTTCCCATTTCGGCCATGGGAACACGCATCGACCCTAAGACCCTTCGTATTGCAGTGGCTCTGCGCCTTGCTGCCCCTATTCACACGGAATATACGTGTACAGTAGACCCTCATTTAGCACGACTTTATGTTGCGCGTTTTGGGTATTACGCGATTGAAGAATTGCGGCACATTTTTATCTAACACGACGTAAACCTTATATTACGCGATTCGCTGGAGGGGAAAAATTTTGAGCCTGGGGTCGCCTGCAGTAGGTTAAACCATTGAGTCAGTGGGGGTCCTACTAAGGGTGGCTATGAGCCACAACAAGTGTTTAATGCTGACGAGACAAGTGTTTTCTGGAAGAAAATGCCAACATGAACTTATATCAGTCAGCAAGAGAAAAGTGCACCAGGCTTCAAGACAGCAAAGGATCGCTTCACCTTGCTCCTTTTGGGTAATGCATCAGGTGATTTCAAGTGTAAGCCCATGGGTATTTACCGCTGTAAGAATCCTCATGCTTTGAGGAAAAGGGAATTTGTTTTTCCTTCGCACAAACTAAGTTTATTCAGGTATACAGAGATAGTTACATTGATTATCATACATAACAGACTGAATGTCTTGACTAACTTACTGAATGTCTTGACTGACTTACTGAATGTCTTGACTGACTTACTGAATGTCTTGACTGACTTACTGAATGACTTGACTGACTTAATGAATGACTTGACTGACTTAATGAATGACTTGACTGACTTACTGAATGACTTGACTGACTTACTGAATGACTTTATTAAAGTTAGAGACACTCAGTACAACTATCGACTTCAGTTCCAGAATCTCTACTATCCACCTCAGCCCAGTATAACTCTCCACTCTCTTCACAATCATCCACAAACATCAGCACCCACAATTTAAGGTAAATACTATTATTTCTGTTACATTTGTAGTCTTAAGCAGTAAAAACAACATAATACATCACGATAATGAACTACAATTACATATTCTCTTTTATATTTGTAAGATCTGGTCTAAAAAAAACTTGTTTGGATTTTTGGGGACTCTTAGGACTGTAACCCTATTTTTCCCATAAGTTATTTTAATTATCTAACACGATTTTACCTAACACGATGTTTTCAGGACCGTAACTACCGTGCTAAATGAGGGTCTACTGTATTTGCAGCAATGCACAAGCCGACCAATATGGTCTACATGGTCTTAACTGTTCTAAAACCAAGGGTTGGCATGCAAGACACAATGAAGTCAACGACATCATAAAGAGAACCCTTGCTACAGCTGGATGCCCAGCCGATAGAGAGCCTTGATCACTAGCAGCCAACAACGCCCACAACCCAGCAAACCGCCACGACGGGATCACCATCTATCATAAGAACATAAGAACATAAGAAAGGAGGAACACTGCAGCAGGCCTGTTGGCCCATACTAGGCAGGTCCTTCACAATCCATCCCACTAACAGAATATTTGCTCAACCCAATTTTCAAAGCTACCCAAGAAATAAAAGCTCTTAGCATGGGATTATACCTGTGTGTCGACACTGGCTGACACTTACATCCATCACAGTGTCGGGCGACAGGGAGGAGCTGCTGACCACAGAGAGGAGTACAAGATCGGCAAGTACAGGGACATAAGCCAACAGTATCAATTTGTCCCAGTGGGATCAGAGACCTTGGGAGCGTAGGGAAAAAATGCAACACGTTTCCTTAAAGAACTGGGTTCCAGACTCATCGACATCACCAGGGACCCAAGTGCAGCCACTTTCATGTTCCAGCATCTCAGTGTGGCCATCCAGAGGGGAAACGCATGCTGCATACTTAGCAAGCGTCATGCTTCGGAGGAGCCGGAGGAGATTCATAATCTTTGATATATTGTACCATTTTATTCATGTTCATGTTTTATATTGATGTATTCTGTCTATTAATAAAGCATTCCATCATTATATATAGGGGTGGTAGGAGAAGAAAATATTCAAACAGCTCTGGGGAGAACCTCGAGTTTTCCAGGAGGTACGTTTATCATCTTCTCTGAGGATGAGGGTCCCAATATATATATATATATATATATATATATATATATATATATATATATATATATATATATATATATATATATAATTAATAACATACTATATATATATATATATATATATATATATATATATATATATATATATATATATATATATATATATATATATATATATAAGAAAGACAACCAAACTGAAAAATAGAGGAATTCCAAGCGCTTTCGTGACTACTCACATTATCAAGGAACTATAAAAGAAAACATGACAAGAAGGCTTATAAAGGGGCAAGACTACACCTCACAGTCACATCACACTAACAAAGACTACACCTCACAGTCACATCATACTAACAAAGACCACACCTCACAGTAGCGTAACATCGCACGACTCTGTGAAGAGGAACATAAGAAAGGACCTGAAACTCTTCCCAAGAATTAAGATTAGTCCAATTTATCATTAAATTCTTCCCAAATTTTATTAATTATAAATGAATCCAATTTATATAAACCAAAAGAAATATTCATATTATTTTCAAAACTGCTTTTAATGAAACATGATTCTATTATATTCCTCTCAACCATGGACTTGCTTGATACAACCTTCTCAGCATTTTGAAAATCAATTGGATGGTTAATATCTCTCACATGAATAAATAGAGCATTAGAATCTTGTCCAGTTCTAATGCTATATTTATGTTGTTTTAATCTTAGTTCAAGACTTTTACCAGTTTGACCATAATAAACTTTATCACAAATTTTACAAGGAATCTTATAGACACATCCGTCAGCATTTTGAGGGAAATTTTTTATCAAAACTCTTTTTACTGTATCAAGATTTTTAAATACAACTTTGATATTAAAATTCTTAAGAAAGGAAGGCATATCAACCAAGTTTTCATGGTAAGAGAGAACCAACATATTTTTAGTTGATTAGGGTTGGTTGTCCCTTTTTAGACTGTAAAAAGTATTTTCTAGCTATTTTAAAAGATTTGTCAATTACGTTTCTTGGATATTTTAAATCATTACCTATTTCATAAATTTTAGTGATTTCTTCATCTATGAACTCTGGACTACAAATACGTAAAGCTCTCAAAAACATTGAAGAGAAAACCGACACCTTAACTCTATCTTGATGTGAAAAATAATAGTGTACATAGGAACAATTATTTGTAGGTTTTCTGTAAATTTTAAATTTAAAATCAATGTTACCCTTAATTATAAAAACATCTAGGAATGGCAATGAGTTATTTACTTCGAATTCAACAGTAAAATTTATAGAATGAGCTAAGCTATTTAATTTAGCAAGGAAATGGTTTATGTCTACATTCTTAGGCATAAGGCACAAAATACCATCAACATATCTATACCACTTAGCTCTATTGGGAAGAATTGTGTAAAGCAATCTTGTTTCGAAAAATTCCATATATAAATTACTAAGAAGAGGTGAAAGAGGATTTCCTATTGCCATACCAAACTTTTGAGTGTAAAACTCATCATTAAATACAAATTTTGCATCAACAATACAAAGTTTAATAAGTTTAATGATAGTAGGAACTGACAATGGTAAATCGTATTTAACAAGTTCTTCAGATAAGAAACTAAGTAAATCATCAACTGGAACTTTTGTAAACAAGGAAGAAACATCAAAACTAACCATATTGGAATCATTTAAGTCAGTCAAGGTGCTTAATTTATCAACTAAATCTAAGTTGTTTTTAACATTAAAATTAGAATTTTTTCAACAATTGGGCTCAAAATATCAACAAGCCATTTAGAAAGTTTATAAGAAACTGAACCTATGGAGCTAATAATTGGTCTAACAGGATTACCTGGTTTGTGTGTTTTTATTAATCCATACACGTCACGCACCCCCCTTAAACACTTTCTTTCACACTTCTCAATGGACAAAGCTTTTACTCTAAGACCGACTACTCCAACTACCTATCTTTCCAATCAAAGTATTGGTAAAGCTCTCCTACGCCATGTAGGAAAAGATATCTCATTTCACGTTCTCAAGAGTGGCACTCGCATCATCACAGTCCAGAATGCTGGCCAAGCTCACGATCATTCTCTTCTTACGACCATAGATACTATTCCTATCACTATTGACAAGCATCATTCTCTCAATTCTTGTAGTGGTACTGTCATTTTACCCCACACCATTGTCCAACGGAATTTCCAGACATGTGGTGATGACACTTTGGAGCAGCTTGAGCTCCAAGAACTCCCTATCTTTAAAGTTGACACTTTTGTCCTCCCTGCCCATAAGCAAAGACGTTATCCTTGCAATATAGCTCGTTTAACATTTGACTGCTATGAACTTCCACCCTCGGTCTACATTGCAGATCATTGTATACAAGTTTGAAAGGTGACCCCGACACTGCAACAGTGGAGAAACTGCTGGTGTTTTGGTCATCCAGCGAAATATTGCAGGTCCATGGCCGAATGCCCAGTTTGTGGTGCTGACGACCATGCCAATCCTTCTTGTAATCCACCTCCCTCTTGCCTTAACTGTCATGAGGCACATCCATCATACTCTCGCTGTTGTCAGGTTTACCTAAGAGGCGGAAGGCTTCTCATATGCTATGGCCATCTTTCATCTACACCTTCAAGGGAGACTTCCCCGTATTTCCTATTTTCACATTGCTAAACGTCCCCCCACTTCTGGGGTCCCAACTTCTGCGGCTTCCTCTGTGGTCGCCCCATCCTCATTCACCCATGTCTTGAATCCTTTTGCTGTTCTTGGCTCCGAGGTCCCTACCTCGGCATCTCATTCTGCCCACACCCCTTCCTCTACTCACTCGCACAGTTCTGTGTCTACACGCCCTGGTCCACCACCTAATCCTCAGCGCCCCCCTTCTTTTCATAAGTCCAGCAAAAAATCCCCATTGCCTGGTTCTTCACCTCCGACTAGTTCTGTAATGTGTGTGGAAGTTCATCCTCCTCGTTCAATGTCTTTATCAACTGTCCCCTCCCACGTTCCTTCCTTGACTGCCCCTCCCAAGGCCGCTTCCACTCCTGTCCCCTCCCAAGCCCCTTTGACAGTTTCCTCTTCTATCTCCTCGCCCTCTACTTTAGTACATTCTATAGTCTCCCCGATGGTTGCTCACCCTCCTCCTTTCATTTCTAATGTAGTCCCCCATTCTGCATCTTTGTCTTCCGAAACACTGGAAGCTATTGCAGAATTTATTACAGAGACTGGAATGTTGATGGACACCGCTCCACCTTCGGTTCCTCCTCCTCTCTCTTCTCCGTCTACACCCCACCTTCCTTCACAGCATCCCACTCCTCTGATTACAGGTCATCCGCTTCCTCCACACGTGGACTTTTCTAACCCTAGTCCATAGATACCTCTAACTTCGACTTATATCTTTCTCTCCAAAAATCATGGCTTATTTGCAGTGGAATATTCGAGGCCTCAGGGGTAACCGGGGTGAACTTCAGGTGTTGCTCTCCCAGTTTTTTCCTGTTGGGGTCTGTTTGCAAGAACCCAAATTACAATCAACTGTTATCCGGCCCTTTTCAGGCTATGATTTGTTATATTCATCAGATCCTTTTTCTGATGGAACCTTTAACGAAAGGGCTCTTCTTATATGCACTGGTATTCCATACCATCAGCTCTATGTGCGTTCGTCTCTACATTACACTGCAGCCCGTATCCACTTGAATATGTGGTATACACTCTGTTCTTTATATCTCTCCCCTTTGCGGGCATTGTCTATCCCAGATGTTGATTTTATGGGGTCTTCCTTGCTGCCACCCCTTCTTTTACTTGGCTATTTTAACGCACACCATTTTCTCAAGGGAGGGCCGCACTTTGACTCCCATGGCGTTCAGTTGGAGGCATTCCTAACTTCTCTCCCATTCCATGTTTTAAATACGGGTACTCCTACCCTTTTTGATCCTCGAACTCATTCTTTCTCTTGCATCGATCTCTCCATCTGCTCTTCCTCAACTGTCCTCGACTTCACCTGGTCTGTCCTCCCAGACTTACATGACAGTGATCATTTTCCGATCATCCTTAAGTCCCCTTCGTATTCTAAACCTCCTCGTAGCCCACGCTGGCAATTTAACCGAGCGAAATGGGACATTAACGCCTTTCATGAGGTTCCTTCCTCGTCCTCCATTGATGAGGTTTTACATCTCTTTTCGTCCTCCGTCTTCACAACAGCTTCTCATTCTATCCCCAAACCTCTGGCAAGCATTCTCAGAAGTGCGTGCCTTGGTGGTCTCCCGCTTGTGCTCGGCAGTAAGTTTGAAATGTGCTGCATGTGGGCAGATACCAGTATAACAGGACCAAATAGAGACTCATTGATTTTAAGCAGAGGAGATCAATTGCTCGCCGTGTCATACGCGATGCTAAACGCACTGGCTTCCTCAATGAGTGCAGTCTGGAAGAAAGTGCGGAAATTGAGCGGTAAAATCTCCCCCAACCCGGTTCCTGTTCTTCAGGTTGCAGGTGTCGATATAGCACACTCTCTTGCCGTTGCCACTGAAATTCGTAATCATCTGGTTCGCATTTCTCAGGGGCTCCATTTATGCCCCTCGTTCCTTTCTTCTAAGTCTGCCAGTGAGTTAAAGCCCTTAGATTTTTCTTCTCTCAGAGAAGAATCTTATAATGTGCCTTTTACCCTTCAAGAACTGGAGGCAACACTCTCTGCTTACCGATCATCTGCAGCTGGGCCAGACAGCATACATATTCGTATGCTACAGCATTTACATCAGTCTGCTCTTACTGTCCTCTTACGACTCTTTAATCTTATATGGTCGCAAGGAGTCCTTCCCCAGCTGTGGAAGTCTGCTATTCTCCCTTTTTGCAAACCGGGTTCTACGGGACATGATACCTCCCAATATCGTCCCATCGCTCTTATCAGTGCAGTTTGCAAGGTGATGGAACGTCTAGTTAATAGACGTTTGATGTGGTATTAGAGACGCACTAGTCTCTTCCCTAGTCAATATGGCTTTCGTAAGGGCCGTTCTGCCATTGACCCCTTACTGCGCTTTGATACGTATATTCGTAATGCTTTTGCTAATAACCACTCGGTTATCGCCATCTTTTTCGACCTTGAGAAGGCTTATGACACAACTTGGAGGTATAATATCTTGGCCCAGGCCCACTGCTTAGGCCTCCAATTCAATCTACTATTTTTCCTTATGGCCTTCTTAACTGACAGACTTTTCCCATGTCTGGGTTAGTAATGAGCTTTCCCGGGATTTGTCCAAGCTGAAGGTGTCCCCAGGGTTGTGTTCTGAGCACAACACTTTCTCCTTGCTATAAATAATCTGGCATCTATTCTCCCATCCAATATTTGGTCATCGCTCTATGTGGATGACTTTGCTATAACTTGTGCGGTGCTGTCACTTCCTTGGAGTTTCCTTCCAGCATGCCATCAACCTCTTTTCTGATTGGGCCACCACTCACAGGTTTAAATTTTCTATTGGCAAAAATCGTCAAATTATGTTTACTAAGTTCAGTGGTCTCTGATCATCCATTGTACCTATATGGCTCACGTATCCCAGAACATAATACAGTCAGGTTTCTCGGCCTCCTGTTTGACTGTCGAATGTCCTAGAAACTTCATATTACCTCTCTGGGCAACTTGTCATATCCGGCTGAACCTCTTAAAAACCTCGCACATCTTTCATGGGGGCTGATCGTAGAACTCTCCTTCGCCTGCATTCAGCCTTAATATTATCGAAACTCGATTATGGTGACCAGATATATTCGGCGGCCTCCCTGCTACTCTTTCAGCCTTAATCCCATCCATCACCAAGGATTGCGTTTATGCCTAGGTGCATTTCATTCTTCCTCGGTTGAGAGCCTCTATGTAAAGCAACATTCCATCCTTGTCCGATCTTCGTGATGCACATTGCATTCGGTATTATGTTCACTCTCATGACCTTCGCAATCCTTCCATGTATAGGATTGTCACAGATGTTAGTAGACGCCCGTTATTTGTTTGTTGCCACTGTTTACTTCGTCCCTTTTCTCTTCGTCTACATTCACTCTTGTCCACCCTGCTGCTACCATCTTTATATGTTCATGTGACATCTCCTTTCCCTACCTCCTTGGGAAGTTCCTGCGTTCCGTGTCTGTTCTATTCCTCTACCCCGCCGAAAGCCCAACTACGTACGGCGGCTTCTCGCTCTTTTTCTGGACCTTTTCCGTTCTCATTCCCATGTCATCGTAGTGTACTCCGATGGTTCAAAGTCATCTGACGGTTTCGGATTCACAGCAGTGGTTCCAGACAGCGTCGTGCAAGGGCATCTATTACCCTCAGCTGGCATATTTACGGCTGAATTGTATGCCATTCTTGTGGCACTTATCCGTATTGCATCTATGTCTGTGTCTCATTTGTTGTGTTTCAGACTCCCTTAGTGCTTTACAGGCTATCCGTAAAAATTGATACACCTCACCTCCCAGTTCTTCATATCCAACTTTGGTTACGCCCATACTCTAGCAACACAAATATACTGTTTTTGTTGGGTTTTCTGGTCATGTTGACGTACAGGGCAATGAACGGGCAGACACTGCTGCGCTGTCAGCAGTACATGCCCTTCCAGTTTCATATGGTGTTCCATTCACGGACTATATGGCGGTCATTGCTACCTACTTTCCACCCGTTGGCAACAACGCTGGTCTGAAATGCTAAATAACAAACTTCATTCTATTAAACCGAGTATAGGCTTCTGGCCCTCTTCTTGTCCCAATGTCAGAAACAGGAGACTATCTCTCCCATCTTGCACAGCCACTCGTCTTACTCATGGGTATCTCATGGAGAGGCTCCTGTCCCTCTCTGTGAACATTGTCAGGTTCCAGTATGTGTTCGCCATATTCTGTTGGACTGCCCCACTATCTACGAGCAGGCGAAATTTACACTCCTACCCGTCTTTGCTCTATGGTCCTTTCTTTACCTACCCTTCTTGCTGATGGACCCTCCTTTAATCCTGACTCTCTCATTGACTTTTTGACAGCAACTGACTTACTAAACAATCTCTGAAGATTATACCTCTAACACCTCCCTCAGTCCCTTTACCTCGATCTCTTGCTACCCTCTATCCCTGCACTATCCACTGCCCTTCTGCACTTCATAGACTACTAATCACCCCTCTCTCTCTTACAACCCATTCTCCCTGCATCCTATCCTGCCCAGCAGTGCTGTATAACCCCTATGGTTTAGCGCTTCTTTTGATAATAATAATAATCGTGACCAGAGGTTCCACTGTATATATAAACTTGTCGAATATATCCCAAAATTTAATTATAAATGAGTCGAATTTGTATAATCATAAACCAATATTCTTATTGATTTCAAAACTATTTTTACGAAGCTTGTTTCTATTATATTTTTAAAACCATGGACCTGTTTAATAGAATTTTTTCAGCCTTTTGAAAATAAATTTGGGATGGTTGCAATGCCTCGTATAAATGAACAAAAGGCTCTTGTCCAATTATAATCTAAATTTATGGTGCTGTAATCACTTTTTAAAAGGGGAATTTTTATAAACTCAGCCATCAGCATTTTAGGGGTTTTTTTAATAAAAACTTAAAGAAAAATTTTTAAAAAAATTGCTAAAATTTTTTACAAAAAAATTTTTTGTATAACCTCTCTCTCTCTCTCTCTCTCTTCTCTATATATATATATATATATATATATATATATATATATATATATATATATATATATATATATATATATATATATATATAATATATATATATTTTTGGCCGATTAGGTAAAACTTGCGATTTTGGCTTAAATGCAATGCTCACCTTGCCATATAAGAAAAGGGAAAAATTTGTGTATGCAATAATTTCAAAATCATTCTGAACATGAAAAATATTTTCATTGTGTTTGTTTATTTTTAAAATTAATGTTAACGTATCTAAAATATATTTAGTTGGGTTGGGCTAAATTAAATTGCGTTTGTTGTAATAAGGTTAGGTAGGTTTTAAAAGTTTCTTTGGTTTTTAAAAATTTTTAATTTATCAAAATAAAAAAATATCTTTAAACGTATAAGAAAAAAATTTTTAAAAAGGACAATATTAAATGAGTTCTTTAATTGCCCATTTTTAAAATCGGGACCCCCCCAAAAACAATATATATATATATATATATATATATATATATATATAAAATATAAAATATATATATATATATATGTTTGTGTGTGTGTACTCACCTTTTGTGGTTGCAGGGGTCGAATCATAGCTCCTGGCCCTACCTATTCACTGATTGCTACTAGGCCCTCTCTCTCTCTGCTCAAAAAGCTTTATCATACCTCGTCTCAAAAATGTGTATGGTTCCTGCCTCCACTACATCACTTTCTAGGCTATTCAACTTCCCGACAACTCTATGACTAAAAAAATACTTCCTAACATCCCTTTGACTCATAGGATGAAATTAAGACACATGTGCAACATCTGGGTATCTTTATTGTAGACGTTTGCCATCCAGTGGCTTTATCAATACAAATTTAGGACATTATTTAAGACAGTAGAACTATATACAAAGATGAGGTAATCAGTCCCCCGGCCTTGAGTTTGGGGTGGCCCCGAAGTCGTGGAGGTTCTGGAGCAGAAAGGAGGTGGCCTTTTAAATCAGGGGGAAAAGGGGGCGGGGCAGACGATATCCCAGTGGGCGTAGGCATACCCAAAGAGATGGGTTAGTTTTAGTAGTAGTTGTTGTAGCCGTGAAGAAGGTTAGTGGGGTCCTCAGAATCAAGTTTCCCTGATGTTGCAGTGTCGACAAGTTGTACAATTGGGATGATACCGACAAGATACATAACCTTCTTCATGGCCCACAACTACCTCAAACTCCCCCCTCCTTACAAATTTCTACTTTGTATTGGGCTGATGAAGCCATTGTGTGGCGAAACGTTTCCCAAAATCCAAAGTGTTGCATATTGTCTAATTTATCAACGTGGTTTTTTGAACCATTCATCTACATACCCAGATTTGCAATTTTCTTAATTTTATCTTGTTGGTATTGTACACCATTCTTTTACAAGGTTGACTCATAGGAGCCAACTTCCAATTGTGACCCCTTGTTTCAGTGTCCCATTTCTGGGAACATCTTTTCTCTGTCCACCTTGTCTATTCCTGGTATTTTTTTAAGTCGTTATCATGTCTCCCCCCAAACCCCTTTTGTCCTCCAGTGTTATCAGGCAGATTTCCCCTTTAAACCCTTTTTTCGTAGGACAATCCCCCTTTGCTCTGGGACTAGTCTTGTTGCAAAAACCCTTTTCACTTTCTCTAGTTTCTTGACGTGCTTGACCAGGTGTGGGTTCCAAACTGGTGCTCATACTCCCCTATGGGCCTGACGTATATGGTGTACGAATCTTGAACGATCCCTTAGTGAGGGTCGGAACACTTTCTTAGGTTTGCCAGACGCCCTATGCTGCAGCAGTTATCTGATTGATGTGGCCTCGGAGCGTGCTCTGTATTATACTCACCCCAAGATCTTTTTTTCCTTGGGAGGTTT
>WNWK01040985.1:0-16693 GCA_009830355.1 Cherax destructor
TCCGGAAAATGGAAGGCGAGACATCCAGTAGACAGACGCATGAATTACTTCACACAAGATCCTGGGAAGGGACACAAGATAAGATTTTTCGGATTTTTTAACCCGAGGTTAGCCACCAGTCGACTAACTCCCAGGTACCTACTTGCCAGGTGAACAGGACAACAGGGTAAGGAAACACGTCGAAATGTTTTTACACCGCCGGGATCGAACCCGACCCACCGTGTGAAGTGAGAGCTTTTCCAGCCAGGAAGCTAGAGGTGAGGATAGTGAGAGAGACGAGACACACACTACGCATCCTACAGGATGCAGGTAAATGTAAGATGGTACAAAGTGTCCCAGAGATTAAAAAAAGTGTCAGTGCAAGTGGTTTGACTAAGTGATGAACAAATTGTTGGTCAAGAAAAAGTGGATTCAGCATAATAGCTAGTAAACAATTTGAATTTTTGACTATAAAATTCTGTATTCATAATCTGTAAAGTTATTATAGGAGAAACTGTTGAATAAAGAAATGGATGGAGAGATGCATTTATGTAGACTATCAGAAAACCTTTGCTGATGCTATCAGAGATACAAAGATCACTGGGTTATATGCAGTAATACCTGATATATAAACGTTACGTTTATACATAGTAACACCAGAGCTGCAATGATCACAGTATTATACCTGGTAAAATTAAAAAAGCAAATATCATCCTTTAATTTATAGTAATATTAAGGATACAATGATAACCCTGTTATGCATAACAATATCAGAGATATAAAGGTTACTCTTATACATAATAACAACGGTGATGCGAAGATCACAATGTTTGACATAATAACACTAGAAATTGATAGATAAGGAAGTTACACATAGAAAAACAAAGAGATTACGCTTTTACATGAATGAAAATACAGAAAAAAATCAAATAAGAACATACAAATCTATGACATTTAAATAGACGAATAAAATAAACTATAAATGGCTTCTCCATGGTGGTCTAGGTAGAGGAGTTCTTCTCTTCTGTCTGGACTATGTTTCTAGCCTGCCCGGGCGGGTGTATTTACTGGGCGCAGATTTCTGGTGTCCTCCCATAATTACATCTGCTCGTATATATTGATATTTCAACACTTGTGTTGTAATATCATATATGGGCAGTGCTTCATGGTGTTGCTACATTTGAAGAGTTAAGTTCCTCTCTGAGGAAATGCTGTGTTTGGGGTTCACAGCTCTCAACGTCCCCCTCAAATGTTGTGTTTGGGGTTCACACCTCTCAACGTCCCCCTCAAATGTTGTGTTTGGGGTTCACACCTCTCAACGTCCCCCTCAAATGTTGTGTTTGGGGTTCACACCTCTCAACGTCCCCCTCAAATGTTGAAGTTTAAATCCAGTTTTTCATTTTATTATACGATAATATTTTGCTAAATGAGTGTAAGTGTAGAACACATTTTCACTCATTGTCAAGGAGTGCAAAGACTGACTGATAGAACCCTGCATAAACAAACCCATGCCAAAATACAGTTTGATATAGCTGTTTTTTTTCCAAAGTTTTGGTAAACAGATATATGACCTAGCCAGATTTACTGTTGGTCTAGGAAACAGGAAAAAGACAGTAGAAGCTGTGGTAGTCGATGATTTGCCTAAGTCAGTGCAGATCCGGGGAATAAGAGATACAGTTGCAGCACTGAAGGCGGCCAAGGTCAAGTTAGCCTGTCCTGACATACAGACGGACACAATTAGTCCAATTGATTTAATCATTGGAAGTGATTACTATCACTGTTTTGTGGAAAATATAGTAAGTAAACATGATGTTCACTTGCTGAAAACAGCTGGAGGCCATATGATATTTGGTCCAATTCCTCTCAAAGCGGGAAAGAAGCTGAAATGATTCAGTAGAAAATGACTAGTTACAAGAATAACTGCTGATCATGTACCACAACAAAAATTATCATTACTGGAAGAAATGAATGAGCCAGTTGATAAGTTGTGGGATTTAGATGCCATAGGTATTGATGTAAATAAACCAAGCCCACAGGAGTCTGAGACTTATAACCAATATTTGGACACTGTCAGATATAATGATGGACAGTATTGTGTTAGGTTACCATGGAAATTAAATCTACCACATCTACCTAGCAATTATCGCATGGCTTTCGGACAAATGAAAGCACAAATACATGAGCTCAGGAAGAATCCAGAGCTGCTGACTGTCTATGATAATATCATACAAGAACAGTTAGACAATAACTTCATTGAGGAAATAGTCGAAGATAAGTTGAAGACAGATGCTCATTATCTACCGCACCACGGAGTCAGGAAAGATTCTGAAACCACTCCACTACGTGTTGTATACAATTGCAGCGCACGTGCAAATAAAGATGTAGCAAGCCTTAATGACTGTCTGATGACCGGACCCTCACTAACTGAGAAGCTTGGAGACGTGCTGTTGAAATTTCGCACAAATCCATATGCCTACACGGCTGATAATTCCAAAGCTTTCTTAAGAGTAGGACTACAAGAAATAGATATAGCTCGATTCATAAGGCCTGAAAATCCGCATGATCCTCAAAGTCCTGTGAAAATTTATCGTTTCAAGTCAGTATTATTTGGTGCAACATCCTCTCCATTCTTACTAGAAGCTTCTCTTAATACACATTTGAAGAAACAAATTGTGGGTAATTTTTAATGTAGAACAAAACATAAGCTAAGTATCTGTACAATAATGAGGATACTTAGCTTCGTTGCTGGTTCAGCCTTCCTCAGCTGCAGCTGCAAACTGTTGTTCTACAACCCTGGAGCTGATACAGAATAGAGTAGCAGAAATAAGAGACACAGAGAGATTATCTCTTTCTCCACGTCTCTACCCAAGAGAATCCCGCTGACATGTTGTCACGTGGTGTCCCACTCAAGAACTTTGTGGAAAATAAATTATGGCTCCACCGACCGAACTGGCTCTCTAATGAAAATAACTGGCCACAGCAAAAAGCTCACATTATGCCAAAAGAAACAGTCTGCTTGAACACAGCAGAAATAATCTGTTTAAATACAGCAGACACACCAGAAATAGTCATTGATGGATCTAATTACTCATCTTTGGGTAAACTCCTAAGAGTTACAGCTCTTGTCTTTAAATTTATTAAAGAGATAAAACCTAATATTGAATTACCTGAACCCATTAAATACTGGGTAAAATAAATACAGAAAGATGTCTTCTCTACAGAGTATAAATTTCTGGAAACTCAGGATAAATCCCCAAAGAAACCTTATGTGATTAATTCTTTAGGAATTTATCTCGACTCAGAAAAGATTATAAGATGTCGAGGAAGAATTCATAATTCTTCACTACACACTAAGGGTTTAGTAGCAGCAGGTATAACACAAGTCTTCTCACTTCTCTACGCATCATTCACACTAAACCAGGCAAAACTAGCAAGTATTTAAGAAACAGTAATTGCCTAGAGTCCTTGGTTATTTGCTAGGCATAATCATAAACACAACTTGTAGATGAAATAAATTCATGATGGGACTATTATAAGGAGAGAAAATGAAGAGTAGCAGCAGCAACAACAGTAGCAGCAGCAGCAACAACAGTAGCAGCAGCAGCAACAACAGTAGCAGCAGCAGCAACAACAGTAGCAGCAGCAGCAAACCCAGTAGCAGCAGCAGCAGCAACAACAACAGCAGCAGCGGCAACAGCAGCAGCAGCGGCAACAGCAGCAGCAACAACAACAACAGCAGCAGCGGCAACAGCAACAACAGTAACAGCAACAACAACAGCAGCAGCAACAAAAGCAGCAGCAACAGAAACAACAACAGGAGCAGCAGCAGCGGCAACAACAACAGTAGAAGCATCAACAACAGCAGCGGCAGCGACAACAGAATCAGCAGCAACAACAAAAACAGTAGCAGCAGCAACAATAGCAGCAGCAGCGGCAACAGCAGCAGCAACAACAACAGCAGCAGCAGCGGCAAAAACAGCAGCAGCAGCAACAACAGGAGCAGCAGCAGCGGCAACAACACCAGTAGCAGCAGCAACAACAGCAGCGGCAACAGCAGCAACAACAACAGCAGCAGCAGCGGCAACAGCGGCAGCAACAACAGCAGCAGCAGTAGCAGCAACAACAACAACAGCAGCAGTGGCAACAGCAACAGCAGTAGAAATAACAACAACAGCAGCAGCAACAACAGCAGCGGCAACAGCAGTAGCAGCAACAGCAGCAGCAGCAACGACAGCAGCGGCAGCAGCAGCAACAGCAGCAGCGGCAACAGCAGCAGCAGCAACAATAGCAGCAGCAGCGGCAACAACAACAGCAGCAGTGACAACAACAGTAGCAGCAGCGGCAACAGCAAAAGAAGCAGCAACGACACCAGCAGCAGCAGGAGGAACAACAACAGCAGCAGCAGCGGCATTAGCAACAGCAGCAGCAGCAGCAACAACAACAGCAGCAGCAGCGGCAACAACAGCAGCGGCAGCAGCGGCAACGACAACAGCAGCAGCGGCAACAGCAGCAGCAGCAGCAACAATAGCAGCAGCGGCCGCAACAACAACAGCAGCAGCGACAACAACAGTAGCAGCAGCGGCAACAGCAACAGCAGCAACAACAGCAGCAGCAACAACAACAGCAGCAGCAGCGGCAACAGCAACAACAGCAGTAGCAGCAGCGGCAACAGCAACAACAGCAGCAGCAGCGGCAACAGCAACAACAGCAGTAGCAGCAGCGGCAACAGCAGCAACAACAGCAGCAGCAGCAGCAGCGGCAACAGCAGCAGCAGAA
Organism: Cherax destructor; assembly: GCA_009830355.1. NCBI lineage: Eukaryota > Metazoa > Arthropoda > Malacostraca > Decapoda > Parastacidae > Cherax > Cherax destructor. Next base: position 4,756 of record WNWK01040985.1, read on the forward strand.
TCAACAACATAAGCAGCAGCGGCAACAACAACAGCAGTAGCGGCAACAACAGTAGCAGCAGCGGCAACAACAGTAGCAGCAGCGGCAACAGCAGTAGCAGCAACAACAACAGCAGCAGCAGCAACAACAACAGCAGCAGCAGCGGCAACAACAACAGCAGTAGCGGCAACAACAGTAGCAGCAGCAACAGTAGCAGCAGCAACAACAACAGCAGCAACAACAACAGCAGCAGTAGCAACAACAACAGCAGCAGCAGTAGCAACAACAACAGCAGCAGCAGCGGCAACAACAACAGCAGCAGCAGCAGCAGCAACAACAACAGCAGCAGCAGCGGCAACAACAACAGCAGTAGCGGCAACAACAGTAGCAGCAGCGGCAACAGCAGTAGCAGCAACAACAACAGCAGCAACAACAACAGCAGTAGCAGCAACAACAGCAGCAGCAAAAGATCTTCAGTAACAGTGAACTGTTGCAGTACAATCTTTAATATCACATAGTGTGAGAAGCTTCCCGCAAGCAAAGTCTCACATGACAGTACCATTTTTAATATGACATAGTGTGAGAAGCTTCCCGCAAGCAAAGTCTCACATGTCAGTACCATCTTTAATATGACATAGTGTGAGAAGCTTCCCGCAAGCAAAGTCTCACATGTCAGTACCATCTTTAATATCACATAGTGTGAGAAGCTTCCCGCAAGCAAAGTCTCACATGACAGTACCATCTTTAATATGACATAGTGTGAGAAGCTTCCCGCAAGCAAAGTCTCACATGTCAGTACCATCTTTAATATCACATAGTGTGAGAAGCTTCCCGCAAGCAAAGTCTCACATGTCAGTACCATCTTTAATATCACATAGTGTGAGAAGCTTCCCGCAAGCAAAGTCACACATGTCAGTACCATCTTTAATATCACAGTGTGAGAAGCTTCCCGCAAGCAAAGTCTCACATGTCAGTACCATCTTTAATATCACATAGTGTGAGAAGCTTCCCGCAAGCAAAGTCTCACATGTCAGTACCATCTTTAATATCACATAGTGTGAGAAGCTTACCGCAAGCAAAGTCTCACATGACAGTACCATCTTTAATATCACATAGTGTGAGAAGCTTCTCGCAAGCAAAGTCTCACATGTCAGTACCATATTTAATATCACATAGTGTGAGAAGCTTCCCGCAAGCAAAGTCTCACATGTCAGTACCATCTTTAATATCACATAGTGTGAGAAGCTTACCGCAAGCAAAGTCTCACATGTCAGTACCATCTTTAATATCACATAGTGTGAGAAGCTTACCAAGCAAAGTCTCACATGTCAGTACCATCTTAATATCACATAGTGTGAGAAGCTTCCCGTAAGCAAAGTCTCACATGTCAGTACCATCTTTAATATCACATAGTGTGAGAAGCTTCCCGTAAGCAAAGTTTCACATGTCAGTACCATCTTTAATATCACATAGTGTGAGAAGCTTCCCTCAAGCAAAGTCTCACATGTCAGTACCATCTTTAATATGACATAGTGTGAGAAGCTTCCCACAAGCAAAGTCTCACATGTCAGTACCATCTTTAATATGACATAGTGTGAGAAGCTTCCCGCAAGCAAAGTCTCACATGTCAGTACCATCTTTAATATCACATAGTGTGAGAAGCTTCCCGCAAGCAAAGTCTCATATGTCTTCATCACAATACTATGTGATAAAATTATTCTTAAGAAATCCCTCCATTATTTCTATTGTAAAGTCAAAGATATTTTTGGGCAATTTTTTCCCCTTTAGAAGCATTCTTTTTTACGTTATTGTCTTGTTCCTCGGAGAGTCTCTGGATTAATTACTCTGTTACACAGAGTAATAATTGAAGATTTTGAGTCCTTCTTCTATAGCTGTCATCAGTCGCTTGTTCATTTGTTTTCAGTTTGTCTTCCATGCCAACTGGGAAGTAGTCGGTCCCCGTCAAGTTTTAAGGAGTAACATTTCAATATCACGGGGAGATGCCAATGAATTTTGGAACCTATACAGGCCAAAACCAGTCCAAACGTTTCTCTAAGACTGACAAACTTTCAAGCAAGTACAGTAAGTAAACAAGCAAAATAAGTGAGGTATATTCAAGTTCAGGGTTCATAACATACAAATTTTTAAGAATGATCTCAAGGGCACACAACTGCTAGAGTCACTTACATCAAGTTAATTCAACTCCAATTATTAAACAGAAACCAATTTGATTACCAAAATTGGCTCATAATAACTTACACAACCTAACGTCATGAGACGACTTTCTTAGAGGAAAACACATCAATACGAGAACACAAACCTCTTACTTATTGCACAGAATCCAAAAAATATTTGCAACTAGTCAGTCTCAACCCATGCAACGTTTCATCCATTTCACACGATGTATCAGTCATCAAAGATTGATGCCCTTCCCAAATGATTTATATTAATGAGAGAAAAGCGCTAAACTAGTAGGAATTTTCTAGTGCCAGTGGCATGTGCTACATTCATTTTTGATCCAAGCCTGAGGAAAATAAATGCAGTTCCTTGGATCAAGAGCTCCCTCACCAGCATTAAGGCAACATAATGCAATATTGTAAAATAATACTTTACAATTTGAAGATTAAAAGTGGAGAAACTGGCTTCAACCCTTCAATAAATATACCAACATTCTTCTAAGATACACCAGTGCTGAAAGTTTGAAGTCTATTGGTGGAGTTTTTCCTCCAGTTATAGTCTATGTAACATTGTCCATAAGACAGCCACGCATGCAAAGTAGTCCCATAAATCCTGCCCAAGACACAGTACACCAGCGTTGAAAGGTTCAAGCCGATCAAGTGAAACGTTCTCGAGTAATGAACGGAAAATTAGGAGTAAGAAAATGAAACTTTTTATTGAGAATGTTCTTAAAATAGGAAACTCTCTTTGCTAAATTAAAAAATAAATATACATTTGATTATGATTTAAAAACAAAAGAAAATTTTTATATAAAGGTTATAAAATATTTGTCAGGTTGGTGCCTATATTGCCGAAAATTAACTGAAAAAAAATCCAGCTAAAATATACCAGCATTAAATGTTTTAAGCCATTAGGAAAAATATTTTCTAGTTAAAGTCTGGTACAAGAACAATAATAACATTCGCAGATTGAAATTTACTCAGGTGAGGACGAGTTTCCCAGTTGTGGTGCGGGATTCCCCAGTTGTGGTGCGGGATTCCCCAGTTGTGGTGTGGGATTCCCCAGTTGTGGTGCGGGATTCCCCAGTTGTGGTGTGGGATTCCCCAGTTGTGGTGCAGGATTCCCCAGTTGTGGTGCGGGATTCCCAGTTGTGGTGCGGATTCCCCAGTTGTGGTGTGGGATTCCCCAGTTGTGGTGCGGGATTCCCCAGTTGTGGTGCAGGATTCCCCACTTGTGGTGAAGGATTCCCCAGTTGTGGTGCTGGATTCCCCAGTTGTGGTGCGGGATTCCCCAGTTGTGGTGCGTGATTCCCAGTTGTGGTGCAGGATTCCCCAGTTGTAGTGTGGGATTCCCCAGTTGTGGTGCAGGATTCCCCAGTTGTGGTGCGGGATTCCCCAGTTGTGGTGCGGGATTCCCCAGTTGTGGTGCGGGATTCCCCAGTTGTGGTGCGGATTCCCCAGTTGTGGTGCGGGATTCCCCAGTTGTGGTGCGGGATTCCCCAGTTGTGGTGCGGGATTCCCCAGTTGTGGTGCGGATTCCCCATTTGTGGTGCGGATTCCCCAGTTGTGGTGCTGGATTCCCCAGTTGTGGTGCGGGATTCCCCAGTTGTGGTGCAGGATTCCCCAGTTGTGGTGCGGGATTCCCCAGTTGTGGTGCGGGATTCCCCAGTTGTGGTGCAGGATTCCCCAGTTGTGGTGCAGGATTCCCCAGTTGTGGTGCGGGATTCCCAGTTGTGGTGCGGGATTCCCCAGTTGTGGTGCGGGATTCCCCAGTTGTGGTGCGGGATTCCCCAGTTGTGGTGCGGGATTCCCCAGTTGTGGTGCGGGATTCCTCAGTTGTGGTGTGGGATTCCCCAGTTGTGGTGTGGGATTCCCCAGTTGTGGTGCGGGATTCCCCATTTGTGGTGCGGGATTCCCCAGTTGTGGTGCGGGATTCCCCAGTTGTGGTGCGGGATTCCCAGTTGTGGTGCGGGATTCCCCAGTTGTGGTGCGGGATTCCCCAGTTGTGGTGCGGGATTCCCCAGTTGTGGTGCGGGATTCCCCAGTTGTGGTGCGGGATTCCCCAGTTGTGGTGCGGGATTCCCCAGTTGTGGTGCGGGATTCCCCAGTTGTGGTGCGGATTCCCCAGGTGTGGTGCGGGATTCCCCAGGTGTGGTGCGGATTCCCAGGTGTGGTGCGGATTCCCAGGTGTGTGCGGATTCCCAGGTGTGGTGCGGGATTCCCCAGGTGTGGTGCGGATTCCCCAGGTGTGGTGCAGGATTCCCAGTTGTGGTGCGGATTCCCCAGTGTGGTGGGATTCCCATTTGTGGTGCGGATTCCCCAGGTGTGGTGCGGATTCCCCAGTTGTGGTGCAGGATTCCCAGGTGTGGTGCAGGATTCCCCATTTGTGGTGGGATTCCCAGTTGTGGTGCAGGATTCCCCAGGTGTGGTGCAGGATTCCCAGTTGTGGTGCAGGATTCCCCAGTGTGTGTGCGGATTCCATTTGTGTGTGCAGGATTCCCCAGGTGTGGTGCAGGATTCCCCAGGTGTGGTGCAGGATTCCCAGGTTGTGGTGCGGGATTCCCCAGGTGTGGTGCGGGATTCCCCAGTTGTGGTGCGGGATTCCCCAGTTGTGGTGCGGGATTCCCCAGGTGTGGTGCGGGATTCCCCAGGTGTGGTGCGGGATTCCCCAGGTGTGGTGCGGGATTCCCCAGGTGTGGTGCGGGATTCCCCAGGTGTGGTGCGGGATTCCCCAGGTGTGGTGCGGGATTCCCCAGGTGTGGTCGGGATTCCCAGGTGTGGTGCGGATTCCCCAGTTGTGGTGCGGGATTCCCCAGGTGTGGTGTGGGATTCCCCATTTGTGGTGCGGGATTCCCCAGGTGTGGTGCGGGATTCCCCAGTTGTGGTGCGGGATTCCCCAGGTGTGGTGCGGGATTCCCCATTTGTGGTGCGGGATTCCCCAGTTGTGGTGCGGGATTCCCCAGGTGTGGTGCGGGATTCCCCAGTTGTGGTGCGGGATTCCCCAGGTGTGGTGCGGGATTCCCCATTTGTGGTGCGGGATTCCCCAGGTGTGGTGCGGATTCCCCAGGTGTGGTGCGGATTCCCCAGGTGTGGTGCAGGATTCCCCAGGTGTGGTGGGATTCCCAGGTGTGGTGCAGGGGTTCCCCAGGTGTGGTGGGATTCCCAGGTGTGGTGGGATTCCCAGGTGTGGTGCGGATTCCGGTGTGGTGCGGGATTCCCCAGGTGTGGTGAGGGATTCCAATCATTCTAATATTTTTTTTTACTATTTTACTAAGTCAACAAATTTGCCTGCAAGCAAATAACTTCTAATGGGTATTATCCTGGGTACTATCCTGGGTACTATCCTGGGCACTATCCTGGGTACTATCCTAGGTACTATCCTGGGTACTATCCTGGACCTAAGATTAAACACAGAAGACATTCAGAAGAGGTAATCCGATATATAATTAACGTGATTTAAGGGAAATAAAAAATTCACATTATTTTACACAAAAACAATCACATTTGTTCCTACACGTTTGTATTTCACTCTCCGCCGTGTAGATAATTGCTTCAGTGAACCCCAAAGTTGATAAATTAGACACATGTGCAACACTTAGGTTGCACATGTAAAAAAAACCCAAGTGTTGCACATGTCTCTAATTTATCAACTCGCTGTCCTCGAATTAAAAAGCCACTTTTTCTGAACCCTTGAAGCTACACCACTGAGGATTTTGGAATGTTATCCCAGTCATTCCAGGATGCTGGGAATATTATCCCAGTCATTCCAGGATGCTGGGAATATTATTCCAGTCATTCCAGGATGCTGGGAATGTTATCCCAGTCATTCCAGGATGCTGGGAATGTTATCCCAGTCATTTCAGGATGAGGGAATGTTATCCCAGTCATTCCAGGATGCTGCGAATATTATCCCAGTCATTCCAGGATGCTGGGAATGTTATCCCAGTCATTCCAGGATGCTGCGAATGTTATCCCAGTCATTCCAGGATGCTGGGAATGTTATCCCAGTCATTCCAGGATGCTGGGAATGTTATCCCAGTCATTCCAGGATGCTGCGAATGTTATCTCAGTCATTCCAGGATGTTGGGAATGTTATCCCAGTCATTCCAGGATGCTGCGAATGTTATCCCAGTCATTCCAGGATGCTGGGAATATTATCCCAGTTATTCCAGGATGCTGGTAATGTTATCCCAGTCATTCCAGGATGCTGGGAATGTTATCCCAGTCATTCCAGGATGCTGGGAATGTTATCCCAGTCATTCCAGGATGCTGGGAATGTTATCCCAGTCATTCCAGGATGCTGGGAATGTTATCCCAGTCATTCCAGGATGCTGGGAATATTATCCCAGTCATTCCAGGATGCTGGAATGTTATCCCAGTCATTCCAGGATGCTGGGAATGTTATCCCAGTCATTCCAGGATGCTGGGAATGTTATCCCAGTCATTCCAGGATGCTGCAGAATGTTATCCCAGTCATTCCAGGATGCTGCAATGTTATCCAGTCATTCCAGGATGCTGGGAATGTTATCCCAGTCATTCAGGATGCTGGGAATGTTATCCCAGTCATTCCAGGATGCTGAGAATGTTATCCCAGTCATTCCAGGATGCTGGGAATGTTATCCCAGTCATTCCAGGATGCTGGGAATGTTATCCCAGTCATTCCAGGATGCTGCTAATGTTATCCCAGTCATTCCAGGATGCTGCGAATGTTATCCCAGTCATTCCAGGATGCTGGGAATGTTATCCCAGTCATTCCAGGATGCTGGGAATGTTATCCCAGTCATTCCAGGATGCTGCGAATGGGTTAACGTTAACAAAAATAAAAAACTATATCTTTAAACGTCTAAGAAAAATTTTAGAAAGGAATTAATTTTAAATGAGTTCTTGCTAATTGACCAGTTTTATTATTCGGATACTATATATATATATATATATATATATATATATATATATATATATATATATATATATATATATATATATATATATATATATATATATATATATATATATATGTTCCATAATGAACTAAGAGATTGAAGAGGCAGGAACATCTTGCTGTAAACCTTCGATGTTTGAGGTAGTTGAAATGTTGTTATTACACGTATTTGACAATGTTATTTTCACACTGTCAAAGTTTTGAGTAATATATGACGCAAGGACTTTAAGATTAGAGATTTCCTTTCTGCCAACTTTTAAAAGTGGGGATATATCAGTAATTTTTAAAGTTTTTACATTGATGTCTGTGTCTAGAATCAGTCTTCATTAAGTCTTAAATAGCCATGATAATATTTTTAGCGAATCTTGATGTATATAGAATTTCACAGTTATGGAATAGTGCAAGGAACATGGTATCATTAGATTCTTTAGTCAATGAGTGGTGGGGTTATGCCAAGCATATTTACAGTGTTTGATGTCTCTTGTAATATAAATTTAGTTGAAAGTTAATGTTTCATGACTCACTGATCATTGAATCGTCCAGGAAAATCAATACTACACTAATTTCTCTGTTGTCGTCAGAGTCAAGTCCTTATTGTCATCAGAGTAAAGTCTTTATAGTCCAGTACTCAAGGTATTTATCATTGTCAGATTGTTATAGTTAGTTCTGACAAAGATTTGCTAGCAATTTATGTGGCTTTGACTTCCACCAAATCAAGTGTATTTGTGTTGATTTCAAGCACAAGTAATTCTCAACATAAGCCTCTCTCTTACATCATAACACTTCAGGAAACAATACGTGCCATAAATTTCAACATGTTCCTTCAAGGTATTAACGCATGTGCAACAGTTAGGTATCTTTATTCTCATAAGATATCGTTGTGTCGCTGTGTCTGAGAGTGTAAATAAGATTTTGGCATAAAATACAGACAAGTTGATAAGTAAGACACATGAACAACGTTTCGCACACAGACAGTGGATTGTATCAAGTCACAAACTGATCTACCTGAGCAGACTATGTGAGTATATATATAGGAAGCAAGGTGACTCGAAGAGTCACGTGGGGAATGTTGAAGTTGACTGCTGAGAAGAGGTTGGATTTAAGAAAGACGTGCCCAGCATGGGCCAGTAGGTTTGTTGCTGTTTAGGATAATGCAAAAGTTTCGTTTTAAAGTCTTCCGAAAACCGACCAATTAACACGATCTTCTACACTTGTACACTCACCACAACACCAAAACTAATCGTGGTGTAATCATAGCTTCTTCTTTCGTGCCTCCGAATCTGTAGTAGTGAATTCTTTGAGGAAGAATGTTCCCTCTAGACTTCACTATTCTCGTCACTTCATTAGAGACTGCAGACGCCACACAAGATACCACACACAGGAGATACATAGTCCTCCTTACTTACTCTGTTGCTAAACACGTCTCCAACATGTTTTCCAATACCACATTACCAGTATCTACCACCACATCCACCACCATCAAAGGCATCATCACTAAGGTACACAACATGATTCAATCCTCTGCCGAGGTATATGTAATCCCTTGCAAAGATTGCAATCTATTATACGTGGGCGAAACATCTAAAGACCTTCAAACACTTATTTCAGAACACCAGTCCGCCAGCAGAATGAACGACTCGAGGAACACCTGTATTTTACACAGAAATTCCCACAACCATTTAATTATCTACAGAGACACAAGATTAATCGTCAGGGAAGAAGACTCAGAGTCGCAGGATCTTGAAGTTATCATTCATATGTATATCCAACAATTTCAACCAGAAAAAACGGCTTTTACAACATAGCTGAACCCCTTCCCAGGGAACTTCACCATGTTAGTTCATCATAGTGAACATTAATGTAACACACTCTCAGTGTTGATTATTAATTTATATTTACATGTGTGACTTTCATAATAATTTACAGGTGAATGTTAATTACAGGTGAACATGTAAGGTGAATTACAGGTGAACATGCAAGGTGAATTACAGGTGAATATGCAAGGTGAATTACAGGTGAACATGCAAGGTGAATTACAGGTGAACATGCAAGGTGAATTACAGGTGAACATGTAAGGTGAATTACAGGTGAACATGCAAGGTGAATTACAGGTGAACATGCAAGGTGAATTACAGGTGAACATGCAAGGTGAATTACAGGTGAACATGTAAGGTGAATTACAGGTGAACATGCAAGGTGAATTACAGGTGAACATGCAAGGTGAATTACAGGTGAACATGCAAAGTGAATTACAGGTGAACATGCAAGGTGAATTACAGGTGAACATGCAAGGTGAATTACAGGTGAACATGCAAGGTGAATTACAGGTGAACATGCAAGGTGAATTACAGGTGAACATGCAAGGTGAATTACAGGTGAACATGCAAGGTGAATTACAGGTGAAGGTGTATGGTGAACTACATGTGATGGGGTAAGAGTGAACTACAGGTGAAAGTGAAAGGTGAACTGCAGGTGAATATGCCACACAAACTACAGGTGAAGGTGCACAGGTGAAGGTCCACAGGTGAAGGTGCACAGGTGAAGGTGCACAGGTGAAGGTGCACGGGTGAAGGTGCACAGGTGAAGGTGCACAGATGATGGTGCACAGATGATGGTGCACAGGTGAAGGTGCACGGGTGAAGGTGCACGGGTGAAGGTGCACAGGTGAAGGTTCACGGGTGAAGGTGCACGGGTGAAGGTGCACAGGTGAAGGTGCACAGGTGAAGGTGCACAGGTGAAGGTGCACAGGGTCGCGTTCTGGACATTGAACAACTCTGACAGTAAAATCATATATGTTCTAAATTTAATGTATTTCTAATAAAAGTTGTGTTGATAACTTACAACTGACTTTCAGCGGTTGAAAATGAATTATGTAAAATAAATATTATTTAGTGTTGGACTTAAGTGTATATATAGAGTGAGAACACAAGTCATATTGATCACTTAGAGAGCAGCTTCTCTGTGTCATTTCTGACAATGTTTCTCAAACAAGTTTCACATTATGGGATCATTTTTCATAATTTCTTGCCGCAAAATGAAGTATATATTGTCATCATTATTTCTTTTTCGAATCTTTAACTTGTTGAGTTTCAAGAAGCTGAATATTAGGTGGCACTTGTAAAAGTTATGAACATCAATTATCCACAGGTGATTTAGAGACATGATTATTGAACAGATGATTAATTTTAAACTGTTAATTAAGTACGGCACATCAGGTCTCAGTAATATTGTTCTCTCTCTCGTATTAATAGAAAATATACTCTCTTAAAGTAAAAGTGAGTGTAAAAATAGGCTGGCTGGAAGCGATTTCATCGACCTTGTTGAACTATGTGTGGGTTTTACATGTTTCTCTTTCAAAACCAACTCTTTCAGCAAACTTTTGGACTACCCATGGGATCGCCACTTAGTGCCGTCCTTGCGAACCTATATATGGAACATTTGGAAGCCGAGCGATTTTCCACTATTATTCCCTCTTCTGTCACCTGGCTCCGTTATGTTGACGACATTCTCATCATAACTCCCAGACGCTTCAACGTTCAAGCTCTCCAACACGAACTCAACCAGGTTGAGCCATCAATCCAGTTTACACTAGAAGAAGAAGTCGACAACACTCTTCCTTTCCTTGATGTTCTTCTCTGCAAAGCTGACCATGAACTTCGTTTTAAAGTCTATCGAAACCTACCAATCAACACGATCTTCTCCACTTCTACTCTCACCACGACACCAAAATTAAACGTGGTGTAATTATAGGCTTTTCCTGCGCGCACTCAGAATCTGCAGCAGGAGTTCCTTGAAGAAGAATGCTCCCCCATTGAACAAGTTTTTTTCCAAACTTCACTATTCTCGTCACTTCATTAGAGACTGCAGACGACGGGCATTAAACATCTTTAATACACCCAGAGAAGACACTGCTGAGAAGAGATACATAGTCCTTCCCACCAACTCCATTTCCAAACAAGTTTCCAACATTTTTTCTAAGACCTCATTCCGAGTATCCACCTCCACATCCACCACCATCAAGGACATTACCAGTAACAGACAGGAAAAGCTTCAATCCACGGCAGGGGTATACACAATCCCTTGTAATGGCTGCAGCAAATTATACGTTGGCGAAACATCCAGAGACCTACAAACACGCATTTCAGAACACCAGTACGCAGGCAGATCTGACGACTCAAGAAATGCCTGTGTTCAACTACAGAAACGCAAGACTCATCGCCAGAGAAGACAACACGCAATACCGAAGAATCCTAGAATCATCACTCATCTGTATATCCAACAACTTCAACCAGAACAACGGTTTCTACAACATAGCTGAACCTATTGCCAAGAAACTTCTTCAACGCTATCCCACCTAGAACTCAAGAATGGTACACTGCAGGTCCTTTAAGTCACACTATGTTTTTAACTATCACACTACTTTTAAGACTCACATGCAGCTTTCTCCACGTGACCCAGCATTCTCCACCTGACTGTACCCTATATATATCTCCATGTTGCTCATTTTCCAGGTAGATCTGTCTGTGACTCGATAAAGCCCACTGCGTGGGCGAAACGTTGTCAATAAAGGATCACATTATACTGCTTATGTGTTTATTTTTCCATTGTGTCGGTATTTTATACCATTTATTTCCAATCTTTCTTCATACGGAAGATTTCTAATGCTATGTATTAATTTAGTCATTCTACGCTGAATGTTTTCTAACGAATTTATGTCCATTCTGTAAAATGGAGACCAGAACTGAGCTGCGTAATCTAGGTGAGGCCTTACTAATGACGTATAATGCTGTAATATAACCTCTGAACTTCTGTTGCTTACACTTCTTAATATAAATCCCAGTAA
>WNWK01040986.1:0-16693 GCA_009830355.1 Cherax destructor
ATACTGATTCATAAGGTGACCTTCACCTCTTTTGATGCGCCTATAAATTCTTTCTTCTGCCCAAAAAGATATTTGAGCCTATTATTCATCCATTTAGGGTCATTGCTATTTGATCTAATTTCTTTATAAGGGATAAATGTTCTTTGGGCACATGTAAAGTGATAAGAAAGCTGTCATATTGATAGCTCTCTACGTTACCCCAGTCCACAGATGATAATTGTTCTCTAAGCCCATTGTAATCTGCTAAGCAAAAATCTGGGACCGTTACTGAATTGTCCCTACTATCATACTTCCATTCAATGCTAAAGGTAATTGATTTGTGGTCGCTTGTGCCGAGTTCCTCTGTAATTTCTAAATTATTTACAAGGGTTTCCTTGTTTGCTAGAACAAAGTCAAGTAAGTTATTTTCCCTTGTAGGTTCTGTTACAAACTGCTTCAAAAAACAATCCTGAACTACTTCTAAAAAGTCGTTAGATTCCAAATTCCCAGTCAAGAAATTCCAATCAATTTGACTAAAGTTAAAGTCTCCTTGAATTACTACGTTAGTGTGCCTTGATCAAACTAAATGCAAATTATGTGATCAGGCATATGGTCACTGTCTTGAACACTATGTGCTTAATTGTCTACTTATTGAGAAATACAGAGATAGACAGTGTAATAACTTATGTGACATGTCAAGATATCTTATTAAAAGATACCAGATATACTAAGTAAATTTCCTAAATTTGCTTGTAACAGATAAGTGAACTGTAGACTAATCTTGCAATGTGAACAGACTGACTTATGTTGTAGTTTCCAGGCTTAGGCTTGGCTACAAGTATCTCTGGCAGTTTGGAAGACACACAGATGTTGATCAAACTGAATGCAAAATTATGTGATCAGACACTATGTGCTGAATTGTCCACTTATTAAGGAATATAGAGATAGACAGTATAATAACCTATGTGACATGTCAAGATATCTTATTATTGAAATAAGATACCAGATATACTAAGCAAATTCCCTAAATTTGCTTGTAACAGATAAGTGAACTGTAGATATAAATCCATATGTACAATTGTTAACCCTTTTGGGGCTTAGTTCCAAGGCCTTTTGTGTATCCATATGCTCTTGCGCTACCGTCCACAGGATGGATATGGGGTGCACAATAAACTAGCCACTTCGGTGGCAAAATCTAATCTGGCCTTAACAATTTCCTCCCATAGTAGTCTCCCTTGGTCTCTATCTAAGTTTGGGGGACGGTATATCACTCCTAAACTCAATTTTTCATGCCCTCTGAAAATTCTATCCAGACAGACTCTGTATGTGTTATTTCAGACTTTATACCCGTTTTTATGCAAAAGCTCAAGCGATCCCCGGAACTCTCTCCAGGTAAACTCCAGGTACAGTGCCACCTCACCCCCCTTCCCGATGCTTCTATATACTTGGAATAATTTAAAACCCTGAATGTGACATTCAGCAGGCATGTCCCGATTTTTCATATTAAACCACGTCTCAGTTATTGCAAATACATCAATGTTACCTGCACTAGCAACTACTCTCAAATCGTCCATCTTATTCCTAGCACTACGACTATTACTGTAATATAAGTTTAAAGACCCTCCTTTCTCTTTATTCTTCCTGCTGAATTCTGTTTTTCCATATACCTATTACTGTCCTTGTCACCTAGTGCCATTGGCTTTCCAATATCCACCTTATTCTGCCTATTACTAGTTCCCCTATAATTCATATTACTACTCTGGGACTTCACTGTTTTCTTCCCATATCCCATACCACTAACTATTTCTAGTTTAAAACCCTAACAGCTCCCTCCACTGCAGTTGCCAGTGCACCCACCCCAGACCTAGATAAGTGAACCCCATCCCTGGCATACATGTCATTTCTGCCATAGAAGAGGTCCCAGTTGTCAATGAATGCTACTGCATTTTCCTTACAGTATTTGTCCAGCCAGCAATTGACACCAATTGCCCTGGACAACCATTCATTTCCAACTCCTTTCCTTGGCAAAATACCACATATGACAGGGTTCCCACCCTTCTTCCTAATTATGTCTATTGCTGACCTAAACCTGCTAGTCAGGTCCTCACTCCTACGTCTGCCAACATCGTTGCCTCCAGCACTGAGACAGATAATAGGATTGCTCCCATTACCTCTCATGATGTCGTCCAGACGGCTAACAATATCCTTCATCCCAGTCCCAGGATAACACACCCTCTGCCTCCCATTCCTATCCTTAAGACAAAAAGCCCTATCCATAAACCTAACTGACTGTCCCCAACTAAAACAATGCTCTTACCTCGACTGGCGGTGTGCATGACGTTCTCGACGGTCTTAGTAGAGATGGTCTTCGATGGGATGTCCTCACTGGCTGGCTTCACTGTGTCGTTAACAATTGCCTTTGTTGGAAGATCATGGGTGGCGATTCACATTCGTCTGGTAACAAGGAAAAAGAGTTGCTGGTTTTCACCGCACTCTCCTGGACCTTCTTCAACTTCAGCTTCCTGGAATGCAGGCTGAAGCGATACATCATTATATATATTTGGAAAATCCTAGAGGGATTAGTACCAAATTTGCACACGAAAATTACTCCCTACGAAAGCAAAAGACTCTGCAGAAGATGAAACATCCCCCCAATGAAAAGCAGGGGTGTCACTAGCACGATAAAGGACAACACAATAAGTGTCAGGGTCCCAAGACTGTTCAACTGCCTCCCAGCATACGTAAGGGGGATTACGTATGCTGGCTGTCTTTAAGAAGGCTCTGGACAGACATCTAAAATCAGTGCCTGATCAGCCAGGCTGTGGTTCGTACGTCGGTTTACGTGTGGCCAACAGTAACAGCCTGGCTGATCAGGCCCTGATCCACCACAAGGCCTGGTCTCAGGCCGGGCTGCGGGGGCGTTGACCCCCGAAACCCTCTCCAGGTAAACTGCAGGTTTTGTCATTTGTGATCAGTTTAGCTCTCCCACACCTGTGTCCAGCAAACTAACTGCCAGTTTGCCACACAAACTGATTGTCATTACTAACATCACCGAGGATTTTGGTGGGAAATGTCAAGGTGAGAAGAGACGACATAAATTTTGAGTGACATCCGACATCCCAGTAAATGATATGATGTCAGTAACTCTTCTACAATATTAATGTAATCATCACTCTGATGACTAAGAAACCTACACAAATGTTCTTGAATACCACACCTGCTCTCAGCTTAGCATCCAGGAGGCTGTCGTCAAAATGAGGATCATTTAATACTTGGGAATTTGAAGTCCGATGAAGATACCTTTGTTCAGTTTGGCGTCACTAACTTGTTCAGTTTGGCGTCACTAACTTTGTTCAGTTTGGCGTCACTACTTTGTTCAGTTTGGCGTCACTAACTTTGGAAAACGTCTTCTTCAGAACGGCAAACCCTGCACTTTCTTTGTCCAAAGCTTTGACATAGTTTAAAATGAAAACTACTTTGATGTGTAAAGGTGGAACCCGTACGTCCTTTGTATCGACTAATGGTCTGAGTTGAACGTTCTTGACGCCTGCCTTATACGGTTCTGGAGTTGGCCAGGTACGTTAAGTAAGTATATTCAGGTTAACACAAATACAGTTACATACATTATCATACATAGTAGCATATGTGTAGAGAACCCAGGATAACCCAAAAAAGTCAGACAGTGTGACTTATTTCCATTGGGGTTAAATGTATCTCAGTATTCCACAGGCACAGTCGAGATCCAACTTGCAGTCCCAGTAACAAAGCTGTTAATTTTAGGTCACCACAGAGTCTCCACAAAAACTTCTTATTTTCGATCAGAGTGACAAGTTATTGCATTGTATTACGGCCACAGGTATAGACGTGGCCTGCCCACCTTGCCATAGCACGGTAACCACTTAGGAATGAGCAAAAAGATAACAGACATAATAAAGTGATTGTATTTCTGTCACCAAAAACAAGTTGGTACATACAGTGTATATATATAGCTATGTATAGTATTTACAACTATGTACAGTGAGGCAAATGCGAGAACAAGATACGGTGAGAACTGTAGCTGGGAAGGCAAATCTGCCACAGCTGCTTCACAAGTGTCCCACGTTGCTTCACAGCTATGGCTGGCTTCCTTGTGATTGGTGGGTTGAACCAGGTACTGGTATAACGATGAGGCCCCTTCTTTTTAAACCCTTAGCACCTGGTTCGCTGGTTGGGAGGCAGCCTATATGGGTGTGTGACATACGCCGAATAAAATGCAACATACTGGTAGCATGCCACACATTGTTTCATATGTTTCGTTTAAGTCTCTAACGAAAGCTAAAAACATAATTGGTAGAGTGTTGTTAGTGAAATAAGACTTCATTCAATGTTGCTTTGCTAAAATAAGTAAACAAACGCCACATTGCAGGATCATTATGCTTACTGAAGGCATCAAAAAGTCCATTAACATTGCACAGTAACACAATGATTCTTCCAATTCCAAGTAAGTTTCTAGGTTTTTCTATTGCTTCAGGTGCAGTAAATTCCACTGGCACAATCTTGAACTAAGCAGCTCCACCATGAGGCCTGGTCACAGACCGGCCGCGGGGGCGTTGACCCCCGGAACTCTCTCCAGGTAAACTCTAACTGTTCTTTGGATAAATTAAGATCGTGCGTAACAGCCTTAATTAAGATAAGATAAGATAAGATTTCTTCGGATTTTTAACCCCGGAAGGTTAGCCACCCAGGATAACCCAAGAAAGTCAGTGCGTTATCAAGGACTGTCTGTCTTATTTCCATTGGGGTCCTTAATCTTGTCCCCCAGGATGCGACCCACACCAGTCGACTAACAACCTAGGTACCTATTTGCTGCTAGGTGAACATGACAACAGGTGTAAGGAAACACGTCGAAATGTTTCCACCCGCCGGGAATCGAACCCGGGCCCTCCATGTGTGAAGCGAGAGCTCTAGCCACCAGACCACCAGACCACAGGGCCACCGGACCATCACTGAGTCACAGAGGTGGTTACTAGTTACTGACTCTAAACCCGGAATCTGAGTTAGTGGCTTCTTCTTCATCATCCAGAGAACAAATATTAAGGCTCTGGTGGTCTGGTGGCTAAAGCTCTCGCTTCACACGGCGAGGGCCTGGTTCGTTTCCCAGCCAGGGTAGAAACATTGGGCGTGTTTCTTTACACCTATTGTCTATGTTCCCATCAGTAAAATGGGTACCTGGGTGTTAGTCGACTGGTGGGTGCATCCTGGGACACTGACCTAATTTGCCCGAAATGCTCAGCATAACAAGCGGCTTTCTATATAGTCTGTATACCATGTACATGTACTTGTAGTAAATAAAGATATTATTATTATTATTATTATTATTATTATTATTATTATTATTATTATTATTATTAGATTGTATTAACATATTATTATTATTATTATTATTTATTATTATTATTATTATTATTATTATTATTATTACAGGATGGTGGTACTGGAACAGTACCGCCTGGTCACATACCGGGCCGCGGAGGCGTTGACCCCTGGAACTCTCTAGAGGTAAACTGCCAGGCTACACCTGCTGCCACTGTTGCTACACCTGCTGCCACTGTTGCTACACCTGCTGCCACTGTTGCTACACCTGCTGCCACTGTTGCTACACCTGCTGCCACTGTTGCTACACCTGCTGCCACTGTTGCTACACCTGCTGCCACTGTTGCTACACCTGCTGCCACTGTTGCTACACCTGCTGCCACTGTTGCTACACCTGCTGCCACTGTTGCTACACCTGCTGCCACTGTTGCTACACCTGCTGCCACTGTTGCTACACCTGCTGCCACTGTTGCTACACCTGCTGCCACTGTTGCTACACCTGCTGCCACTGTTGCTCACTCTGCCACTGTTGCTACACCTGTTCCACTGTGCTACACCTGCTGCCACTGTTGCTACACCTGCTGCCACTGTTGCTACACCTGCTGCCACTGTTGCTACGCCTGCTGCCACTGTTGCTACACCTGCTGCCACTGTTTGCTACACCTGCTGCCACTTTTGCTACACCTGCTGCCACTGTTGCTACACCTGCTGCCACTGTTGCTACACCTGCTGCCACTGTTTGCTACACCTGCTGCCACTTTTGCTACACCTGCTGCCACTGTTGCTACACCTGCTGCCACTGTTGCTACACCTGCTGCCACTGTTGCTACACCTGCTTCCACTGATGCTACACCTGCTGCCACTGTTGCTACACCTGCTGCCACTGTTGCTACACCTGCTGCCACTGTTGCTACACCTGCTGCCACTGTTGCTACACCTGCTTCCACTGATGCTACACCTGCTGCCACTGTTGCTACACCTGCTGCCACTGTTGCTACACCTGCTGCCACTGTTGCTACACCTGCTTCCACTGATGCTACACCTGCTGCCACTGTTGCTACACCTGCTGCCACTGTTGCTACACCTGCTGCCACTGTTGCTACACCTGCTCCACTGTGCTACACTGCTGCCACTGTTGCTACACCTGCTGCCACTGTTGCTACACCTGCTGCCACTGTTGCTACCCTGCTGCCACTGTTGCTACACCTGCTGCCACTGTTGCTACACCTGCTGCCACTGTTGCTACACCTGCTTCCACTGATGCTACACCTGCTGCCACTGTTGCTACACCTGCTCCACTGTTGCTACACCTGCTGCCACTGTTGCTACACCTGCTGCCACTGTTGCTACACCTCTGCCACTGTTGCTACACCTGCTGCCACTGTTGCTACACCTGCTGCCACTGTTGCTACACCTGCTGCCACTGTTGCTACACCATGCTGCCACCTGTTGCTACGCCTGCTGCCACTGTTGCTACACCTGCTGCCACTGTTGCTACACCTGCTGCCACTGTTGCTACCCTGCTGCCACTGTTGCTACACCTGCTGCCACTGTTGCTACACCTGCTGCCACTGTTGCTACACCTGCTGCCACTGTTGCTACACCTGCTGCCACTGTTGCTACACCTGCTGCCACTGTTGCTACACCTGCTGCCACTGTTGCTACACCTGCTGCCCTGTCTGCACCTGCCACTGTTGCTACACCTGCTGCCACTGTTGCTACACCTGCTGCCACTGTTGCTACACCTGCTGCCACTGTTGCTACACCTGCTGCCACTGTTGCTACACCTGCTGCCACTGTTTGCTACACCTGCTGCCACTGTTTGCGTGCAGGTAAATTTGTTGTCGCAGTAAATAGAGGAATATCTGGTTTACCTGGAGAGAGTTCCGGGGGTCAACGCCCCCGCGGCCCGGTCTGTGACCAGGCCTCATGGTGGATCAGGGCCTGATCAACCAGGCTGTTACTGCTGGCTGCACGCAGTCCAACGTACGAACCACAGCCCGGCTGGTCAGGCACTGACTTTAGGTGCCTGTCCAGTGCCTGCTTGAAGACAGCCAATGGTCTATTGGTAATCCCCTTATGTATGCTGGGAGGCAGTTGAACAGTCTTGGGCCCTGACACTTATTGTGTTGTCTCTCAACGTGCTAGTGGACCCTGCTTTTATTGGGGTGATGTTACATCGTCTGCCGAATCTTTGCTTTCATAGGGAGTGACCTCGTGTGGTAAGTCTGCTTAGACATAGATGTTCTAGGCAGATTTATCATTCACCCGGTGAGACGAGGGCGATCCGCCCAATCCGCCATTCAGTCCATTCATTGACTGACGATATGCCATACGCTCCTTAGGGCAATATATAATACTCAAGTGTGCATTTATTCACCCATAAAGTCCAGGGGATGTGACCGTATGCATCAACTAACGACATCTGAGATGGCTGGGAGTCGTGGATGCATCAACAAGCTAAGTAGCATAATTACATTTCATCAACTCTGAGGGGTTCATTCCCCACATCTCGTGTGCAAGTTTGGTACTAATCCTCGAGAATTTTCCACATGTATATAATAATGTATCTCTCCTGCCTGCGTTCTAGGAGTACAGGTTTAGGAACTTCAAGTGTTCCCAGTAATTGAGGTGGTTTATCACAGTTATGTGTGCCGTGAAGGTTCTCTGTACATTTTCTAGGTCAGCAATTTCACCTGCCTTGAAAGGTGCAGTTAGTGTGCAGCAATATTCCAGCCTAGATAGAAAAGCGACTTGAAAAGTGTCATCATGGGCTTGGCATCCCTGGTTTTGAAGGTTCTCATTATCCATCCTGTCATTTTTCTAGTAGATGCAATTGCTACAGTGTTATGGTCCTTGAAGGTGAGATCCTATGACATGATCATTCCCAGGTCTTTGACGTTAGTTTTTCGCTCTATTGTGTAGTTTGAATTTGTTTTATACTCCGATTAAATTTTAATTTCCTCACGTTTTCCATATCTGAGTAATTGAAATTTCTCATCATTGAACTTCATATTGTTTTCTGCAGCCCATTTAAAGATTTGGTTTATGTCTGCTTGGAGTCTTGCAGTGTCTTCAACGGTGGACACTGTCATGCAGATTCGGGTGTCATCTGCAAAGGAAGACACAGGACTGTGGCTTATATCCCTGTCTATGTCCGATATGAGGATGAGGAACAAGATGGAGCGAGTACTGTGCCTTGTGGAACAGAACTTTTCACAGTAGCTGCCTCAGACTTTACTCTGTTGACTACTACTCTTTGTGTTCTATTTGTTAGGAACTTATAGATCCATCTGCTAACTTTTACTGTTATTCTTTTATCACGCATTTTGTGTGCTATTACACCATGGTCACACTTGTCAAAGGCTTTTGCAAAGTCTGTGTATATAACATCTGCATTCTGTTTGTCTTCTAGAGCATCCAGGACCTTGTCGTAGTGGTCCAGTAGTTGGAACAGACAGGAGCGACCTGCTCTAAACCCATGCTGCCCTGAGTTGTGTAACTAATGGGTTTCTAGATGAGTGGTGATCTTACTTCTTAGAACCCTTTCAAAGATTTTTATGATATGGGACGTCAACACTATTGGTCTGTTGTTCTTTGCAATTGCTTTACTGCCCCCTTTGTGGAGTGGGGCTATGTCTGTTGTTTTTAGTAACTGTGGGACGACCCCAGTGTCCATGCTCCCTCTCCATAGGATGTTGAAAGCACTTGGTTCTTGATGAACACGGAGTTCCATGAGTCTGGTCCTGGAGCGGAGTGCATGGGCATGTCATTTATCGCATTTTCGAAGTCATGTGGCGTCAGGATAATGTCACATAGGTTTGCGTCTATCAAGTTCTGTTGCACTCTCATAAAAAACTCATTTAGGTCTTCGACTTTCAGTCTGGTTAGCGGCTCGCTAAAAACTGAGTCATACTGGGACTTTAGTAGCTCACTTATTTCCTTGCTGTCATCTGTGTAGGACCCATCCCGTTTAAGTAGGGGCCCAATACTGGATGTTGTTCTCGACTTTGATTTGGCATAAGAAAAGAAATACTTTGGGTTTCTTTCATTTTTATTTATGGATTTTAGTTCATCCCGCGTTTCTTGATTCCTGTAAGATTCTGGGGAATTAAGTCTTGTCGACAACGAATTTCTAATATTGGTGTGATTTCTTGAACACAAGTTTGTCTCACTGCTATTGGCTGCTGTTGCGCCCCCTGTAAAGGACGCAATGTATATTATGTATGTGGTGCCGAATTGGTAAAACTGGTCAATTAACAAGAACTCTTTTAAAATTAAGTCCTTTCTAAAATTTTCTCTTATACATTTAAATACATATATGGTGGTCACAGTTTACTGTGTCTTATGCTTGTATTTGCCTCATTGTACACAGCTTTAAAAATTGAACATATGCTATATATATTGTAAATACTATCTTATATTTGGTGAAGGAAATATAATAATTTATTTTCTGTTGTCTTTTTGCTCGTTCCTAAATGGTTATCGCATTAAGGCCAGGTGTGCAGATCCTGTATGCACCTGTGTACGTAATACCCTTCATCTTACACAACAAGTGGAAACTAACTCATATACCCTTCCTATGACACAACTACTTGAAGCTAACTTATAAACCCTCTCTCTGACACAGCTAATGTAAGCTAAGTTATAAACCCTCGCTCTGACACAGCTAGTGCAAGCTATATATGGATCTCAGTCGCGTCCTTGACGGGAAGTATTCGAACTCGTGATATCATCAGAGTCTGGGGTTTAGTAGCAACCATGTTTGCCTGAATTATTTAGGGTTATTAAAGCTACAATTCATGTATTCAGAAATATCATAAAAATATGAACTGCTGTAAAGACCGAAGGAAACTTGTTAGTAAACATCTGAGAAGAACATGAACAAATTGTTTATACAATGTTCTGGTTTATCTTGGACCTTGATTACACAGCAAGTGAGGAAAGGGAAGATACAGAACAGACAGATACGTTGTCTGGCTTTTAGTTACAGTTCGTATGTCAAACACTGAGACAAGTATTTAAAATAGTCAGACAAATAACCATACTGACCCAGAAATGTGTTTTCTCGACAGTTTTGGAAAGTGATGTTGTGGTGGTCGGTGCTGGCATCATCGGAAGCTGGACGGCTCTTCACGTGGCCCGTGCTGGTCGCAAGACCATACTCCTTGACCAGGTTAGTGTGGCCAGGTTAAGTGGCAATTTGGCCACGTATGGTGGTAGTGTGGCCAGTTACAGTGGTAGTGTGACCAGGTACTGTGATAATGTGACCAGATTAAGTGGTAGTATGGCCAAGTACGGTGATTATGTGGCCGGGAACAGTGGTAGTGTGGCCATGTACGGAAGTAGTATCTACCTGGAGTCTACCTGGAGAGAATTCCAGGGGTCAACGCCCCCACGGCCCGGTCTGTGACCAGGTCTCATGAAGAATCAGAGCTTGATCAACCAGGCTGTTACTGCTGGCCGCACGCAGGCCGACGTACGAACCACAGCCCGGCTTGTCAGGCACTGACTTTAGGTGCCTGTCCAGTGCCTGCTTGAAGACAGCCAGGGGTCTATTGGTAATCCCCCTTAAGTATGCTGGGAGGCAGTTGAACAGTCTTGGGCCCCTGACACTTATTGTGTTGTCTCTCAACGTGCTAGTGGCACCCCTGCTTTTCATTGGGGGGATGTTACATCGCCTGCCGAGTCTTTTACTTTCGTAGGGAGTGACTCTCGTGTGCAAGTTTGGTACTAATCCTTTTAGGATTTTCCATGTGTATATAATAATGTATCTCTCCCGCCTGCGTTCTAGGGAGCACAGGTTTAGGAACTTCAAGCGTTCCCAGTAATTGAGGTGGTTTATCGCAGTTATGCGTGCGGTGAAGGTTCTCTGCACATTTTCTAGTTCACAAATTTCACCTGCCTTGAAAGGTGCAGTTAGTGTTCAGCAATATTCCAGCCTAGATAGAACAAGCGACCTGAAAAGTATCATGGGCTTGGCATCCCTGGTTTTGAAGGTTCTCATTATCCATCCTGTCATTTTTCTAGCAGATGCGATTGCTACAGTGTTATGGTCCTTGAAGGTGAGATCCTCTGACATGATCACTCCCAGGTCTTTGACATTAGTTTTTCGCTCTGTTGTATGGTTGGAATTTGTTTTATACTCCGATGAGATTTTAATTTCCTCACGTTTTCCATATCTGAGTAATTGAAATTTCTCATCATTGAACTTCATATTGTTTTCTGCAGCCCATTTAAAGATTTGGTTTATGTCTGCTTGGAGTCTTGCAGTGTCTTCAACGGTGGACACTGTCATGCAGATTCGGGTGTCATCAGCAAAGGAAAACACGGCACTGTGGTTTATATCCCTGTCTATGTCCGATATAAGGATGAGGAACAAGATGGGAGCGAGTACTGTGCCTTGTGGAACAGAGCTTTTCACCGTAGCCGCCTCAGACTTTACTCTGTTGACTACTATTCTTTGTGTTCTATTTGTTAGAAAATTATAGATCCATCTGCCAACTTTTCCTGTTATTCCTTTATCACGCATTTTGTGTGCTATTACACCATGGTCACACTTGTCAAAGGCTTTTGCAAAGTTTGTTTATATAACATCTGCATTCTGTTTGTCTTCTAGAGCATCCAGGACCTTGTCGTAGTTGGGACAGATACGAGCGACCTGTTCTAAACCCATGCTGCCCTGTGTTGTGTAATTGATGGGTATCTAGATGAGTGGCGATCTTGTTTCTTAGAACCCTTTCAAAGAATTTTATGAAATGGGTTGTTAGCGCTATTGGTCTGTAGTTCTTTGCCAATGTTTTACTGCCCCTTTTGTGGAGTGGGGCTATGTCTGTTGTTTTTAGTAACTGTGGGACGACCCCAGTGTCCATGCTCCCTCTCCATAGTATGTTAAAAGCATGTGATAGGGGCTTCTTGCAGTTCTTGATGAACACGGAGTTCCATGAGTCTGGGCCTGGAGCGGAGTGCATGGGCATGTCATTTATTGTCTTTTCGAAGTCGTTTAGCGTCAGGTTAATGTCAGATAGGCATGCATCTGCCAAGTTCTGTGGCATTCTCATAAAAAAATTCATTTAGGTCTTCGACTTTCAGTCTGGTTAGCGGCTCGCTAAAAACTGAGTCATACTGGGACTTTAGTAACTCACTCATTTCCTTGCTGTCATCTGTGTAGGACCCATCGCGTTTAAGTAGGGGTCCAATACTTGATGTTGTTCTCGACTTTGATTTGGCATAAGAAAAGAAATACTTTGGGTTTCTTTCAATTTCATTCATGGCTTTTAGTTCTTCCTGCATTTCTTGATTAATGTAAGATTCCTTTAGTTTTAATTCGATGTTTGCTATTTCTCTGACCAGTGTCTCCCTACGTATTTCAGATATATTGGCCTCTTGTAGTCGCTCTGTTATTCTTTGCCTTCGCCTGTATAGGGAGCGCCTCTCTCTTGTTAGTTTGCATCTTCTCCTTCTTTTCCTTAAGGGAATTTGCCTTGAGCAAACCTCAAGTACCACAGAGTTAATTTGTTCTAGACATAGGTTGGGATCCGTGATGCTTAGGCAATCTTCCCAGTTTATATCATTTAGGACTTGGTTTACTTGGTCCCACCTTATGTTTTTGCTATTGAAGTTGAATTTGGAGAAAGCTCCCTCTCGGCTGATCACATTTTGTTGATCTGGGGCTCCCCGCATACATGTCTGGACCTCTATTATGTTGTGATCTGAGTATATTGTTTTTGATATGATGACATTTCGTATCAGATCATCATTGTTGGTGAAGATGATGTCCAGCGTATTTTCTAATCTTGTAGGCTCTACTATTTGCTGGTTTAAGGTGAATTTGGTGCAGAGATTTAAAAGTTCATGTGTGTGCGAGTTTTCGTCTGAGCTGCCTCCTGGTGTTATCTCTGCTACAACATTGTTTGCAATATTCCTCCACTGTAGGTGCCTTAGGTTGAAATCCCCCAGGAGCAAGATGTTGGGGGCAGGAGCTGGAAGATTTTCCAGACAGTTGTCAATTTTCAGAAGCTGTTCCTGGAATTGTTGGGACGTTGCATCCGGAGGCTTGTATACAACCACGATGACCAGGTTTTGATTCTCGATCTTTATTGCTAATACTTCAACTACATCATTTGAGGCATTTAGTAGTTCTGAACATATAAGTGACTCTGTGATATACAGGCCAACCCCCCCTTTTTGCCTGTTCACTCTGTCACATCTGTATAGGTTGTAGCCCGGGATCCATATTTCATTGTCCAAGTGATCTCTTATGTGGGTCTCTGTGAAAGCCGCAAACATAGCATTTGACTCTGTAAGCAGTCCACGGATGTAAGGTATCTTGTTGTTTGTTGCTGGCTTTAGACCCTGTATATTAGCAAAGATGAATGTAGTTGGATTGGGAAGCAACACTTCAAACAATAGAATCTCCAGTTTATTGTCATTTAAATCAGGTCTTGGATTATAGGCTAAGTCGTTCCTTATGTAGGCACATACCCCACCACCTTTTCTATTCCTATCTAAGCATTTCATATTGTAACCTATTTTGACCTCGTCGTCAGTCACCGTATCATCCAACCAGGATTCCGAGATGGATATAACTGCCGCTCTAGTTCTGTTAACTGGAATCCTAATCTCTGCCAATTTTGGAAGCAGTGATCTTGCGTTGACATGAATAAAGTGAAGTCCTGTTTTCATAAAACAATCATAATCATCAATATATGGCAAGGAATCATTAACATTAAAAATAGGTAAATCAATGTTATCATTGCTAAAGGGTAACTGTGCCAAAGTGCATTTGTTACACACAAAATGAAATCTGGCACCATTACCATAATCAAACACACATCCATTATGCATCCACCCCTTACACATTTTACATACGGTAAGTTTATTGTTCTTCTTTCGTACCTTTGTACAGTGTATACAAATGTCTGGTGGTGTCTGAGATATTAAGAATGGTTCTATTGTCTCACATTTACCTATCTGTGCATTACATAAAGAGTTAAGGTCATCATTCCTAGCTACTAGACCGTCATTATCACCATGACTTATATGTCTGTTTTGCACCTGTACCATAGATTGAGGTCCTGGGTTAGTATGGATATCACCACTTAATAGCGCCACTATAAAAGCTGTACGCCACTGTTTTTATTTGGATATGTGGTGTTGCCATACCTTGGGGCGATAGTGGCACTTACGTTTCTGATAGGATGGCCACTGTTGGGCTTTCACTTTCCAGGGAGCTACCACCCCATTCACCTTTTCCAGACCCCATGACTGATTTCCAGGAAAGACATGCCTTTCATGTCAATAGTAGCATCCCTGAAATAAAGCAGTCAATAATATTGTTCTTTTTTCCTATTTTTTTCAAGATCGTGGAGCTGAATTTTTGCAGGACCCCTAAATAAGCTAATGAATTGAAATTTAACCTGATGATATTTGAAGTAAAGATATTAGGGTAATTTTTTTTTTTAAAACAAACCTGCCGTATCCCACCAAGGCAGGGTGACCCAAAAAGAAAAACAAGTCTTTCTTTTTACATTTAGTAATTTATACAGGAAAAGGGGTTACTAGCCCCTTGCTCTTGACATTATGATCACCTCTTATGACACGCATGGCTTACAGAGGAAGAATTTTTTTCCACTCCCCCTTGGTGAAATGTTTATTAATCAAAATTCACATTTCAAAGTTTTGGACGACCCTAATAAATATATACAAATTGTTTTCTTGCCTCACAAACCTTGCATTTAACCAAGAGTGTTTTAATTTTTTCTCCAATTTCCAGTAGGACATCAGAGTCTACTTTGCACTGAAGCCAAACTATTCCATTGCCTTCAACATGAGTCAGATATACTTCACTTCCACTGTTTATTGTAACTTTCTGCATAACATCTGAAAGACAAATGTTTAAAATTAATCAAGCTCATAATAAATAAAAAAAAAAAAATAATATACGAGATGATGTAGGAGGCAATGAGAGCATTTTGATAGATTATGTACTGTATTAGAAAAGTGGTTAACATTTAGACTTTTGGGTGTACACATTATTAGTGACAGATTTGTCCGATCATTATTTATTGACAGCTGCAATAAGATTAAGGAGTAGATGGCATACAAGAAGACTGGAAGCAGTAGGCAAGAGTGTGAAAACAAATTAAGAAGAAAACAGTTTGCAAAGATATAACCAACTACAGTAGAACCCCCATATCCATGGATTCAATTTCTGCTGTTTCAGTTATCCACAGTTTAACAGAGCCTGAAAATAACCCTTAATTTTGCTTAATAATGGTCTCAAAGCGCAATAGCAATGCTGAAAGTTCTTCAAAGCCTAAGAGAAGCCATGAAGTGCTTCTCATTAGTGAAAAAGTACTAATTCTCGACTAACTGGGAGTAATTTATCAATTAAACCTTATCATAGGTATGGAAGTAAACGAAAAATTACATATATATAGGGTTCGTTACATCCAAGGCACATCTTGAAATGTATCCCCCGCAGATATAGGGGCACTACTGTACTGGGAAAAAGGTGGTCTAGGGAAAGTGAAAGAAATAAGGAGGTTGAGAAGGAATGAGAGAAATTTAAGATTGCATTGCTAATGTGTGTGCATGCAAGTTAGTGGGTATTAGCCACAGCGCCGTGTCTTTTGCAGATGACACCCGAATTTGCATGACAGTGTCCTCCATTGCTTTACCAGATCGCATCAATAGTGAACCTACCCTCATACTTGGAGATTTTAATGCCAGACATAAGAATATTGGTGGGTCTATAACAAACACCAATGGAACTAAACTAGTCAAATTTCTAAATGAGCATGATAATGTTCGTATTGTAGGCACTATTGAGCCCACTCACATATATGGAGGCATACTAGATCTGTGCCTTTGATTTAATACGTCATATACGATGCATGACTCTGTTATAGTTGATGATCTGCTATCTGATCACTTCCCAAGACTCACAACTGTCAATCTTGATCATATCTCAAGCAACCAAGGAGCAAATACAGAAGGAGGAAACTTTTTAACCCAGAACACAAAAAAACTTTTTAACCACTTGGATCAATGGTATAAAGATTATGAGCCCACTGGCACAAAAAATTCAATGATGATCTAGTTCAGCTATTAACTGTACTCACAGATCAAGTGGGCAGGAAAAGACAAATAAACCTTCCACTAGAAATGACAATAAAACCAATGTAAATATTATAATGACCCACAGCTACGCAATCAACACATGCAGGGAGGATTGGTAAAGCATACCGTGAGTTAGAACCCCAGACCTTTCAGAACATTCCAAGCTGCACTAACAAATGCAAGAAATAGAAAGCAAGAACTTAGGCAACAGGAATGGGAACAATTGTTTTAAAGGATT